>JAQGAU010005001.1:0-10786 GCA_034698045.1 Paramacrobiotus richtersi | reverse complement strand
CCGTCATATATGTTGCTTACTTTACTTTGATTCAGGCAGTTATCAGTTTGTATTACGAAAACGTCGTTCGAACTTCGCGCATATCTCTAACTGAAGGTTATTGTTATTGTTGCTTACGATTCTACTATTTTAGAATTTTGCATCATGACAGTGTGATTGTGCGTTAGCTTATTCGGCTGTAAATGCTGTACATGGCATATATGCTTTTAGCAGGATAAACTGTACGTTCGTTTGGTTTTGATTGCTTTTGAATTTGATCATCACTGGTGTAGGCCAACCTTGGTGGACGATGAGATCGAGCGTCTGATCGACCTGGCGTATGCGCATGGCAGAAACCAGAGCGTAATGGGTTGGAACAACATGTGGACGGTTGTTCTGGAAAGGCTCTTTCCATCCGACCGATACGAAATAACCACAGAGCGCCGTATAGTTTCATTGTGGACCTTCAACTTTCTCTTCGTTAATCAAAAGCATGATTCGCGAAAGGTATTAATGGCACTATGCTTTTGTCCGATATCGCGTAATGATCAGGCAGGATGGCTTCGTAAGAGAACGCTTGTGCGGTCGTATATGACGGACGTTGGGAAAACAGTGCAGGACGGTAGGCGCATGTACTGCTTGGGATTGATTGGAACCGATTTCAGCTGGGGATGGATGGAGGAGGGAGCGATCCAGGGGACTGACCCGACGATCGAGTGGGATGATTTCGATGTGGTTGGGTCGCATGGATCACTGCATCAGCTGGCCGAGCAAGTCGGCCGTCTTTGAGCGCTCCCTGCGTGTATGGCAGCCGCGTTTGAAGTACAGGCTTCGTTAGTATTCGCTACATTTTCGGATGTGACCTTTCTATTAGTATTGTGCATTTCTTCGAAATGGGATTTAATATCCTCGAATCTCCTGTGTTGGACTGTCCAGCAGTATCAATCTATGTATCAGCTAATGCAGTTAAACGGATAACAATTGCTGCGTATTCCCGTATAATTCTAGCGCTATCAACTAATAACACATACTTACTGTACACGAAATGGGTGTCTTTATCTGGATCACATTAAAGACCGCAAGAATTATGCTGTAAACCGAGCCAACCTTTTACTTCTGTTCGACGTGGTGTGTGGATCGTTTACAAAGATTCGTAGTACAGTGGCGAACTGAAAATGAAAATTCAGTCACAATCTGAAATAACAGAGTAATCGAAACAAAGGCTGCACGTTGTTTTTCAGTGATTTCACATTTTACTGCGACCACTGGGTGCAGACCCTCCTACCTCACATGGCTATTGGCTGGCCTTTATCGGTTTAGTTACAAAGCGCAATTTTACAGAAGTATTAATAATTACGTACTTATTTACTTAATAACTTTCCACCGTTAGTTATTCAGTAAGTTTGGTGAATCTTTGTTTTGGGAGTGTAGGAATTGGATGGTTTTAATGTAGCTGAATTTCCACAACCCGCGCATGAACGAATAACCCTGTCTGTACTAAACAACGAGTCGTTCCTTGGTCAAATCCCTATCGGACAACCCGAACCGTCCGTGCTTTTTCCTGCAGTACGGCGAGACCGTCCTCCTGCTGGACTGCGCTCTCAACGCCCGTCCAACGCTGCATTCCTCCTCGTCTCGCAGGTGTTCATGCCGGCGCTGTCGCAGATGGAAGAGCTGGAGCAGCAATTGCAGATCCCGTTTTCAGCAGATCACACCGACGACCTCCGTTACATCGTAAATTCGTAATCTCCAGTTTCGCTCAAATTGTTTCATTTCGGTTTGCCTTGCCTTGGCCTGCCTCATTACCGCGAACAACTTCATGAATAGAGTTAATCCGCTATGGAACCGACGGTGCAATTGGCAAATGACACTTTCAAGGTATTTTTTTGACTTGTCAATCTGAGCATCGTTTGGAAAACGGTTGCTTTACAGATCGATCGTAGTTTCTGGCCCACCATCATCCGCGTACGTATTCGGAATCGGCTGTAACCTATGATAATCAGCTGTTTTCGGGAATTAGTCTACTAGTACTGGGCATTTATTATGGATTTCACTTCACGAATGTCACATTTGTCGGCACCGCATGGCCAGAACATCCCGATGCAATGATGGGCAGACAAAAGCCTCCGTGGATCCTAATAGTACATTGTGCAGGTAAGAACTGAATGGTACGTATACGTGTGTAATGAGCCTAATGACCGAAGATTCTGTTTTCCTCGGGTTCAAGTCATTTCGAGTGTCTCGTGCGTTCCGGAGTTTCGGTCACTTTTTCGAACTGACAATATTCTAAAATATCGACGTTTTGAACTGAAAGTTTGTTGTAGTAGAAGACGGAGAAGATTTGCAAGATAGTGGAGTATTTATTTTTGTTTTAAGCAGCACAGTGTTATGTTTGCTTTATACATGTTCCGGTCATATTTTTGGTTGTAAAAATATTTTAAATAAGGACATTTGTTATAGTCGTACATATAGATGTACCTGCCGTAAATACAGATACTGTTGAAATAAATCTTATCTGATTTACATCCCAGTACGACAGGTGTTGGATTCGTAGAACAGTGGCTCGATCCACAATATGGACTTCAACGTTTGAGCATGCCAGTGTTAGCTTATTGTATGGTATTGGTTAAAAAGATCAAAATTTTTTGCATTAGTAACTTTTTGAATTTTGCAAGTTTGTATGTTCGCAATATGTTATAGTCATTTCAGTTTCCATCGCGGCCATTTATTATGCTGTTCTACCTGTATGTATCATTTCCGCAGTTGCGCATTTACAGCAGATGCACCTGCATGTCGCTGTTGTGGTTATCATATTGTTGTGCTTGCTATTTAGTCATTTATCTACTTGATTCGTCGATCATCGGTGTCGCTTGGATCGTGTTAGCGATCTGTTACGTTTACCAAAGATTTTACAGTGTATTCCTCGAACTGCTTCTTCTTACGGTGTACTGCATAATCGTGTCTTTAGGTGAATATTTTATATTGTTTTCTGTATCTTTTCGGAATTTTTGCAAGCTTGGTTTGCTCACGCTTGTTTCTTATTTATATTTTGCTGTGTAGATCGGGACTGCGGTGACCGTTTCCGTTATGCACTCCGGCGTCGTCTGGATGATCCAGTCCTTCATTTCGCCCACGCTAATGGAGACGGTTGATCCGGAAGATAGGCGGAAAATTATTGGTGACACGTACGTTTATGGAGGTATTGTTCATTAGAGCGCCTTTATAATTGCGGAGCTTTTATACTGGTTCCTTGTGAAATTTACCAGGTGTCAAATAAAGTTATCCGTGAGGAGCAGAAACTGGACGAAAACGAAGTGCTGGTTTATCAAGGTGGGAGCGTAGTGCAGTGGCCGATTAGCAGGGGGTTCATTGGGGAACAATTGTCACGCTCTGAAAAGATTAACATACTGTTCGGTTATCATTGGCGGCATTTATAACAGTTTTTGTTAAGCAGTTTATCGAAAAACTTCGTGCGCAAATGTTTCATTTCAGTTGGCTTTCGAAAATTTTTTGGGTTTTGGTGTTTCGGTGACAGTCACAGGGAATTTCTAGTCAATGCAATATATGAAAAGAAGTTTTTTTACGGTGTGCTGATAAACTCAGATTGAAATATACCAAGACCCACCATAACGATACCGACTTCGTACGCGATCTGCGCAATAAAGTATGGTCCACTGAATAATCATTTTTTTCCATATTTTATCAACCATTACTTGACTTTTTGTTGATTAAAAATTGTATTCGGTTGAGTCAAACTGGGATGCATTGACACCAGATGTGAGAAGTTTATTCTGATTCCGTATGCATTGATTAATCCGCTTTGCAGTTTTGGTTTTATTTGCTTGGTTTACTGTTTTTATTTACTATTCGTAATATGTGTGTTTTTTACGAATATTATGTTATATGATTTGTTTGTCAGTGGTTTTGGTATTTTGTCCCCATTAAGTTTTCCTTTCTGGTCTGGTTTCGCTTTATGCCTGGTGGCTGATTTATTGGTAAGTCAATCATTGTAATTTTTCTCTTTTTTTAGGAACGCGTTATCGACCCTTTGAAGGACTTTCACAAAGATGAAGTATGTCGTCTGGGAAAAGATCTGGGATTGCCGGAGCATCTTGCATCCAGCGACATCCCTTTCCTGGTAAGAAGCAGAGTTCGTTACAACACACCGAACAATTCACACTGCTTTTGCACGTAAGTCGGTAGAGAAAGATGCGGTAATATGAATTCCGTATTCGGGTATAACCTGTGTTGGACTGTCCAGTGTAGATGAATTTCGTAGTGTAGTGGCTGAAAGATTCGAAAGTTTGACGTTGACTTACGGCAACAGAACAAATGGGCCTGATTATTTTGTAACTGATTTTACCGTGAGCTTTTACGTTTGTTTTTAACATTGTGTTTTCATCATGACAGATTTGTAGCGTTGACGATCTCTTTGAAACTGCTGTAACGACTAACGAGTAATGTCAGGATGAACAGGTTTAAAAAAATAGCACAGATAATTAGAGAAATGAAATTCCGCTTTGAGGAAGGTTTAAGTTAGAATGTAGAAATGGCATGCGATTTCTTTATAGGAGGTCGCTACGGGGGTTAGCAACTTACTTAGCAAAACAAGTGGCGTGGAGGTTGACTAAAATGACCTGTGTGATACGTAGGCTTTGGTATGTGGAAACTCGTAATCAAATTCACCGAAGGTCACTAAAATGCGGATAAGTTTATGTTATGAAACATGCAGGAAAATACAAGTCAGATATCAGGCTGTGTAGATCCTGAGCTGGCCGTACGGGTGATATACGCTACCGAGCAGTATCGGGGGAACGATTATGATAAGACTGTTATGTTGTTGCGGATTATTTGTTCCTTTGGCAAACCGGTGTGGCGCGTAAGGACACCGCATTCAGAATCGTCAATCCACTTGGAATCAGCCGGTTTTATGTCGTCCTTATATATAGCTGTCGGTTATGCATGAACATGTGCGGACGGCGGAAGAGGCGAACTTTCTAATTGAGGCGAGCAAATACGATATAACCGGACATATCCTGCCCATCCGTTCGGTTGGGGTTCAGGTAGGCTGAAAGTTGACGCGATAAATTTGTAATTAATGTATCTTTTGTTTACTATATATTAATACATATTTGCACACATTTGCAATGCTGTATGTACTAGGTAGTCAGATTTTTCGAAAATAAAACCTTAGTTATTATTATTTCGGCTGTTTCCTTTTCATTTATCACAAGCGGATGTTTGTGCTGAGGTAACAAAATTGGTAAATGGAATTAGTAATAAACACAGTTTCGTTACGATAAAGATTAATTAATTGGGTGTTATTATTATTTGATTCATGTTACCATAGTTCCTATTGCCATATTCGCACTGACTCTGTTGCCGGCGATAAGTAAACGATTTTTTTCAAATAGGGTAGACCGTCCGAATAAGCGGGTGTGTTTCACACAACCAAAATAGCAACGTTTTCAGAATGTCCGTGAGTTTTCTTGTTACATTTCATGCTATCGAAATATGCGATCAGAAATGTGGCAAGAGGAGTGATTACAAAAAATCGTAGAACAGTGGCATGCAGGGGACAGGAATATGTGGTGCTTGTAAATGTTTATCACGGACTGTAAAGACTACTTCCACTACAAAGAATGATTGTCTTGTCAGTCATTTTGATCTTCGTTTTTTTGATTTTTTGCCAACTTTTCTAAATCAGTAAGGTGGTTGCGCAAAGTACCGTGATTGTGAGTTTTTGTGATTCTAGGGACTAATCAGTTTAAACGCAGTAGTTTTCAACTGCACGAGATTGAGTTCATCACCGAGACGACCCTCGTGCCGAACCGTACCGCAAAACTGACTACCTGGTATCGTGCTCAAACTGTACGTGTAAATTGGCAGAACGTGATTGTAGCGTTTCGTATAGGGTTTGGAAAAATTTTTAAACGTTAATTCTGAATCTTTATTAGTTGTTGGTCTACTCTGGTATTAATATTAATTTAACTGGAATGGTAAAAATGAATAGTCTTCAAAGATTGTACAGGGGCTTTGTTATCACTAATCAATTGTGTAATTAATCAATGAATTATCAAAAAAAGAAGGTGAAAAATGTTTCTGTGGATACTAAAGATTATCGGCAGGGCTGCTAAAATTACTGGTCAATTTACAATTATTGGAATTTAACACCATATTACTGTTAAAATTATGTATTCGTGTAATAGTAGTACATGAGAGTAGAATTTCTGGCGTCTGCTGATTAAAACTGTATTTTAATAATTGAATTATTTTTATTGAGCTTTCTTGACCATGATATAAGTGCGACAGTTGAAGAATGATGTAGAGAAGTGGGCTTGCAATTATCTCCCAGGCTGGCGTTAGCTTGATGTAGAGAAAGTGTAGAACGGTGGCTTGCACATGCTCATTATCATATGTCTCTTCAAGCTGTATGTATTTACAATAGTTTCAGTGTTACAGTAAACGGATAACATTACGAAAAGTCATTTTTTGTATTGACACAGTATTAAAGGTTTGATTTGAATATCAAGTTCGATCGTACATGTCAAGAAACAATTATCGACGTATATTTGAGAAACTACATTTAAGGAAACGAAACTGTATTTTATTGAACCTGGTATACCCGTAAGGAATAAATGCGACAGCCAAATGTGAAGAATGATGTAGGACAGTGGCTTTTGAGGAGTCAATGAGGACTGAGGCTTTTGAGGTCTCCCTGAAAAAGCTTTCTTGCTATATGTAGCTGTACAATAAAATCAACGTAATAGTAAGCACACAAAATTAATGTGACACATACTGTACATGATCGCGATATGACAATCCTTTTTGTGCATAAAACAACAGTGACAAAACTAATGATTTATATTGAAGATTGAGTTTGCTCGCTTACTGTATGCAAATCAGACATTTTGATGTATAGTTTTGAAACTGGATTCAATAAATTTAATTTTGTTGAAGTTGTCTGTATTCGTAACAGTACATGCGGCAGCTGATGAAGAATGATGTAGAAGAGCGGATTGTACGATCCTTCTGCAGTGTGTCAGTTGGCTGGACATGTTCAGAAGTGTACAGTTTAGCGGCTTGGCATTGTCGTTCATTTTTCTGTGTATACACTGTCATTTTGTCAAGTTTTCCTTGGGTTTATTGTATTGATATTTGTATTTAATAACGACTGAACTTTACATCGCAGTCAAAAAGGTTGAAGGTGTGGTTATCTCGTTCTGGATTGAGGATTCGTTTTCAAATAATGTTTTTTGTGTAGACGGTGTTGGAGATGGTAATTCGATTAAGGAAGTGGGTGGCGTCTCCCGTGTTGTTTACGATTTGACCTGCAAACCGCCGGGCACGACGGAATGAGTCCGTGTTTTTTATACGAAATGTAATTTCTTCGCTATTGCGACGTTGAAATGCGTAATTGTGGACGGGTTGGTTTCACTTTCCGTGGAGACAGTTGACGCTTCCGGATGATCGCGTGTACGACTGCCGAGTGGATTCCCTGTTTGGCACTGATCGAACAGGGAATTAAGGTGTGGCTTTTCTGTTTCTTTTTGTTTTTCGATTTCGGGCGGAAGTGTTCTTGTTTTCGCGGAAGACCTAATTTATTACAAGGACTTCGTTTGAGTGATTGCAGATTTTCGTTTTTTTTTGGCGCATGGCAGAGTAAAATTTGTTTGGATTTGCTCAATAAAGAATATGCTGATTGATTCGGATGATGGCAATCATGGCGGCACGATTAAATGACGAAAAATCTCTGAGATATACACATTTATAGTTACAACATACAAGTGGTTTACATATCTGGCACTGACTTAGCGTTCTTCTAATTTTATCGAAGACAGAGAATGCGGTGACCAAAGAGAAAACCGCTGCCCCTTAAGAACCTAGCACGAAAAAACGCTAGTAAATAACTACAAAAAAAGGAATGAACTTCAGGCCGGCATTACTGTCTAGATTAAACGCGCTATTATTCTTTCTTGCTGGCGAAGCGGCCATGTGCGTCACGCGGCATCGTGTAGGCAAGATGAATAGCAGGTGTAGGCGAAATTCTACTGCAATGAAAAACATAAATTAGCCTAAGCGAAATTATACTGTAAGTAGGAGACTCATTTGTGTAAGTAAAAATGACAGAAAGCGTTCTAATTAAATTGATAACTTACACGCATCTTCTGCAAAACGGTTCACAAAATATTTGATAGAACCAAAACATCGCTACCACGGCAGATAGCCAGATAAGCTGCCGCTCTGGTGGGCGTGACCTTTTCCCGAAACCTCGCCTTCCGCGTCATCCTTTGGAACGAAGTATCCGTGCTCAACCCACGGATGATCCTGTAAATGTCAGCATTTCAATTTATTTTTAAAATGATGTTTCAGAACTGTCGACAATTTGAAATGATAAGTTCTCCCCAAAATTTTTCCGCATAACAACAACTATAACGTACACGTAAAACGAACTGACAATGGTGAGAATATTGCATTATATTCTCTCTGGTGATATGCAAATAATACGGCAACATCCATATAAGCGAGTTGTTATACTGGACAGTGTGCGGTTGGTTATGTTGCTTGACATGAATGACATATTCCCGAATAAAACCAAAGAGAAACCCACGGAAACTATGCAATAACAAGCAAAGCACAACTTATTTGTGGATGGAAACCCTAACGATGATCGTTTTCTCCAGATTTCGTCAAACGCGCACCACATATTCATCCTTTCCTCGACTGCTGGTGACCTTTCCAGTGCCTGCATCGCAGGCTTTAATAAATCGTTGAGAAAAGTTTACTGTTTATAATAAGCCCGGTAAAAAGGCCACGAGTACCAATGACCTGGTATTAGTGTACGTTAGTTATTGTTACAGTTGTCAGCACATGACCAACAACCCGGCCTCTGCGTTCAGGATTGGTTGGTTGCCTGAAAGACGACTGCATGCTGTTTGGATTTTTCTGGGTCACAATGCTTGAATGCGCCCGGCGTATCCGAACATTATTGCTTCACCAACCTATAGAAAGACACTTTCGAACTGTTCGTTAGTTAGTAATTCTTGATCAGAAGTGTATAATCAGTAGTTTGGGATAACGTGGGTGATTTTGCTGGTTCGTACTGCGTAGGTTTGTAACCACCATCATCATTTTCTATTGAAGTTTCTGAGGCCTGATTTCTTTAAACGTTCCTTGGTTCCACTTATGGTTGTGTTCGTTCAGGATCTCCGGAAACCCGTCGACTAGTTGTCGTTATAGCCAGACAGAAAATCGCCAAATTCCTCTCAAGCCGTATCCAAAATGAGTGATTTTTTAGGACGAATCCTGTTGGCTGGTTTTGTATTGTTATCAGTTGTGGCCGGTGTGTTCGATCCGAATGACCTTACTCTAACTCCTTTTGCTCTATCGGGACGAAAATTCAACAAACAGAACACCCGTGTCCCCATCCAGTGCATGTCAGCTAGGAATGGAAATGTTTCCTTTACTTCGAGCATGCCAAATTTCAACTGGACTGCGAAACCGATAACGCGTTTCAGTGAGAAGGGCGAAATGCTGAGCGAGCGCCTGGCGACGGCATCAGGGACTATTGAGAGTTTCGGATATTCGGACGTGGGGACGTACACCTGCCAGGCCTCGATCGATGGCAAACTGGTCGGAGAAAAGACCGTCAAATTAGAGATTTACCAGGGTCTCAATTTGTCAGCCACTCAGACAACCGTCCTGTCGTATGTCGGAGCGGAGGTAGCACAACTTCACTGTGCGGTCATGCCTGTTATCGCACAAGTAAATATCACCTGGCTCAATGCCAACGGAACAATCATCCGTGCCGGCTCTCCATTTGCACAGTATTCATTCGAAACCTTGACCATTCGGCAACTTGATCGGACCGACGCAGGTCCATATTTCTGTAGGGCAGCTCAGACGATCAAAAACGCCAGCGATGACGGAAGCGATTTGATCGATGTGGCTACCGTCATAATTAATCTCTTCGTCGAACACGGTCCCGAATTCGAGCATCCGATGGTGGAAGTGCAACGGAATTCTACAGAACCGATGACACTGACGTGCGATGCCGATACGGGTGTTCCCGTAGGACTTAAGCCGCCTGCTTTCTCCTGGTACCGCAACGGCACAAATACGTCGGAGAAGGGGGATGAACCGTTCCCCGCCTGCCGTGAACGCCAGTGTACAGTGCCCTTTGATGACCAGCATTCCCTGTACGATAGCATTCAGTGCAGCGCGGTCAACGGTCTTGGCAGGGCGGAAAAGACGTTCCGAGTGGTCGAAGGAATCCGCCAGAACATGCTGTCCGAGGTGACTCCGATCACCCAGGTGGGCAGCGGGATCTCGGCCGTTGCGATGGGACTGGCTGTGCTGATGGGAGCGGTCTGCGCGGTGCTTGCTTAAAGAAGCGGTTTGGTGGAGACTTGTTGGTACAGGCTCAATTACTGTTTCTGTTGCGTTCTTTCTGCCAAAGATACGTTCCATGACAGACTGGAGCTGTCAGTGTCTTTCTGAGTTTTTATATTTAGCATTTGTACTGGACTGACCTAGGTATGGCGTTTGGCGTGTGCGGATAACAGTTCATCGGGATTTTATGTTGCCATTAATCCAGTAGTACCGATGTCGGTCATTTAGCTGTTAAAAAATATCTTCGTCTATGGTGTGGTTGTATGTGCGCGCATATTGATGTACAGTCTAAGTAAAAATGTGTGAGAAACAAAATGTCAAGACACAATTGTCGGCTTGTACGCAAAGAGTTATACTGATTATCCGGAAAAACTTTCACCCTTCTGCCGGAGCAACTTGTTCAGCGCGTGACATC
>JAQGAU010005000.1:0-10787 GCA_034698045.1 Paramacrobiotus richtersi | reverse complement strand
CAGAGCAGTACCGGACAAGGTTTTTCTGTTTTGTCCTTTCGCTCTCCGCACAAAAACATTGCGGCACACTTTTTCGTATTTAGCGCTAAGCAGTTTTGATCGAACCACTCTGTAGTCGGTTTTAGGGCGCTGGTCAATTTCCCAGCCGCTTCTGCTTTCGTCTTTCCGCGGGAATATACGATTGTATCATCTGCAAATGCTTCCATTTCATAGCTTCCGTCCGGAAGCTGCAACAAATCGCTCACAAAAATCGTACTCGTGCTGTACTCGTGTTCCAGCTGTACTCGTGCTGCGTGCCATGACACGCATCTCTAGGCATGTGCGTTGACTTTCCAAACACGGCCATGCCGCAGTGAGTTTTTTAACACGGTATCGAGGAACTATAGAACATTGTAGAAAACCCTAATCACAGGTGTACCCATCCCTGCGTAATTCCAACCCATCGGAATCCAACAAGCAAAGAATGGTTTTAAAGATGCGCTGGTTTTGGATAGCCGCTACGTTATGCTGGGGTAAGTAACTGACGTCTCAGAATCCGGATGATACAGAGATTTCTCGTGATTAATTCTGAATTGTTCTATTATTTGAAGCAGTCTGGTTTTATTCCCGATATAGGCGTGGCACTCTGTGGTGGGCCTGAGTGCTACAGCTACACCTACGACTCAGCTGGCCGATACGTTTCCTACATGAATGTCTGACATAGACTGTGACCGCTCAAACTCTGCATCTGAACCTGCAAATCTGTTCTTACAGACTGTCTATGGCCGACACAGTAGTTTCTTTTTCTCGCCGCCGTTTTTTTTCTGTATTTACACGTTAAGTTGTCCACTAGACAAACCCTTACTACGCACAGGAAGTGTATCGGAAACTGCCGCTGCGTTACCTTTAACAACCGTAAACCTAATTCTTCATCAACTTGTACACTTCATCAAACTGGAGTGTACAAGTGGATTACCGTATAATTTAACAGTTGTGTTTTTATTAGATTAAGAAGCTTGCTATGCTAAGAACACGCTTGCTAAGAAGCTCACAAGTCAGGACACGCTTCCTAACATACTATGCTACGAATGTCGATAATCGCGACATTGTGATTCCCATACCGCCCGATCAGAGTGACAAAACACCGTTGCACAAGTCCAAAGCAGAATTTCAGCATTGCTGGTCAGAATTCAGAGTTTGAGCTGTCTGGGTCAGACGTATGTGCAAGTGGAGCCGTCCACATCCAAGACATGTGATTACGGGGACGTTTGCTCAACATCGATGTCGAGACAGACCGATTCTCGAATGGGTAGGGCCATGGACTTCTTGGAACATTTTTCCTGGTCTGACAGCGTGTTCATGTTCCCGATAGTGTATACTCGCAAATGCTCAAGCGCTAAGAAGATGGGATGTTTCAAGACTAGTGGGGATTCAATGAACTGCTACTGAGACAGGGATTTGTGCAATAGTCAGTACCTCCACGGATTACATGACTTCATTAACGGCGCGGAATACAAGTTCGTCAGCAATGCTATTGTTACGTTTTCTACAGCTTTTGCCGGAATGGCATATGTGGTGTACGTTGGTGTGTGTTAAACCGTGTCCACGCCGTCGCTTAACATAACGCAATCTCGGTACATCTACTGTTAGTGCTTGCACTGTTACGATACTGAAGATGTAACACATGAGTTTTGCCATGATGCTCCTGTTTGACAGTTTACCGGCATAAATAACTTTGTCATCACTCACTATTAATAAGCCTGCACAATTCACAGTGAATCTGGTTGAGAAACAGCAGCGATAATACGGTAACTATCCCAGCTAACTCCCGCTTAGATGCGCTCATTTTCCCATCTCATGTACTTATCCGTACTTTTTTTCTGATCATCTTATTGTCATAACATGTTAGGCTTCAAATTGCATTAAAATCTGCAGCGCTACAGGCAAAAGTAACACTCCGAACGATTGGAAATACAAGTGATCGCGGTTTAATTCGCCGCATTGCCTTACGACGGCCCTTGGTGTTTACAGTACAGTAACTCTGAATGGCCAGCACACTTCCATAAACAGCGCGCACATTCGTACGGATCGACTTTTGTTGTTCAGTTAGCATAGGTGCATATTATTTCGTATTTCAGTCCCGCAAAGGGAAGTTATCGCAAAGGGAATGCCACTTATCAAGAAATGTGATACGACTTAGTGTTGTTTTCTTGGGTTGCGTGGGGTTGTACAACATTATTATATTATTATCTCCCTTTTCTGTAGATCTATAAGCTTGTTCCTATTGTGGTTGTTTGGCTCGGTTTGAAAATCAATGGACAAAAGTTGTGCACCGTTGCAAAGATCACACAGCCAATTTTATGCGCACGTACTTGTTTACGTTTTAATTAGGCACTTGTGGGTAACGTACACTCTTTTGTGCGGTATGCACACAAACCGCGAAGAACGTAATAATACTGCTGAGGAACTCTTATAGCTAGAGAAGTTTTGCACACTGAAGAAAACGACAGCTCTAGTCTGCACTGATACTTTTGAAGACTGAAGAGGCATCGCAACACTCCACCAATAAACATAACTCCCTGTTCATGTAACACATTAAATTTGGTATAAATGAAACATCACTTATTATCATAACCATGAACTAAGAAACGATTTCGTTAGGAAACTTCAAGCACAAGTACATTACACGATGCACGATTATATCATTAATTTGTTATACAAGAAACACCAGTTATGACGCATTGGAAGGCATGGTGCCGACACAGCGGCGCTCTAATAAACATGCAAAACCTATGACCTGTGGTGACGCTTATCCACGTTGACGTTGAAACGGTCCGTCCCACGCAGCTGCATTCTCAGAAATCCACGACTGTCTCCTGTGGATTTTTGCCAATAAACTTCGCAGCTTCGATGGCCAGTTCCTTGAGCTTGTGTTCACGCGCAAAGCACAGATAATCGAAGGCCACATCAGTGTTAATGCGGTCTATCATCGCCTTCTCGCATTCCGCACGTAAATCCTGCATGTCGTACTTATCGGCCGCCGACCACAATTCTTCCAGCTTTCCAGACATTTCATCCTCGAACAGAGCGCGGGTATAGGCGAACTCTAACATGATCAGCAGAACATCTTGACTGATACCTTCAACCTTGCATATCCCGGTAGATTTCTCCAACATGTCATTCTGGAACATGGCAGCGAACGCGGGAGACTGGGCCGCCAAGATGGCGCGATGAGCGGGATAGCTTTGCCCATTACACACCAGGGTGCAGTCTGACAATGTGCCCAAAGTTAATAGTTCCTTTAAATCCGTTCGTGCACCTGACATTTTGGCATAAAATATCAGATGGACCAGTACGAAAGCATCTTTTCGCAGGTCATAATGGGATTTTGGGCAAGAGCCGAACATGAGTCGTTCTGCCAGACCGTCAAGATTACCGGCTTTCGTGTCAGCCCACGTTTGCATACTTGGTCCGACGCGAAAATCTCCAAGAAGACCCATTGTATCCTTCTTACACCACCTACAACCAGAGAATCAGTCGTCAGTTTGTTTGAGATAGGGTCAGTGGAATTGGTATTATTGCTTGTCCAGCATTTGGTGCATGTTGAGAACAAAGTTTGTATCCATAATATTACTGAATTATCATGATGGATGAATCTGCTTAGTAGAGTGTCTTATCTCTTCGTACCCTTTGTGACACACTCTAACTTAACCGCTCCTGTACCGTTGGGGCAATTTCTACCCATGACAGGGATAGACGATTCGCTACAAAATACTCCCGACCACGGACCACTACACCATGTCAAACCCAAGTGTTTGATTATAAAATATCATCTGCTTTCTTTTTCATCTCAAGTTCGAGCTACTCTGATTATTAAATCGGATACTGTGTTAGGGCTGGCGCAAATTTAGATGTATGCATATACCCTTTCACACCTATTGGCTACGCACACACCCTTTCGCACCCTTTGACTATACGCATGCCCATTTATCTCACACTCTTTGGTTAAGCACACACCTTTTCCGTAATTCTTTTGCACGGACTCAGTAGATTATGAAATCAGCTTTTGGATCGAATAAACTTTTGTATAGGTCTGTTTGTGTAAAAATTTGAGTATTGATCTCGCACTTGTCAGTTAATACGCGTTGTTGACGTAGTGTACATATATTTAGCTGCTCAACAGAAGGCTGAGATCTATGTACCAATCTTTGCTTACGACTAGCACATACGAATATGTCTGTACAACAGTTTCTAGCCCATCCAAAACCTTACTCCAAAAGAATTTCGTAAAAGGTGTGTGCATAGCCAAAGGGTTTGCGGTAAATGTGTGTGTGCATAGTCAAAGGGTGCGAAAGGGTGAATGGGTAGCCAATAGGTGTGAAAGAAGGTGTGCATAGCCTTCTTCTAAACAAACTGAAGCATAGATGTTTGATTACTGAACAGTCATCACGACTGTTTTCATACAATTATCTGTACCAAAGACCTGACAACTACGCTTAACCGCTCCCGTACCACGCAGTTTAATCCATCCGGATACGACTGGGGCAAATTTTAGGCTGCTTGAGTTTCTTATACTAACACCTGGACAGAACGGATGCTCGTAGCGCGCGCTATCGCATGCAGTAGGGACCGAGGACTGGGTGAGTATTGACGGTGTCATGACCGAAACAGGCATCTGATGTTTCTTTCCCCGATTGTAACCAGCACTTTCTGACAAATTGAGTTAGAAACAATAGGATTTTTCGTCTCGATGTTCCTAATGAGTCCGGATGGCTCAATTCATAGCTTGTGACTTTGCCTCACTTCATAGCTTATGACCTGAATTCATAGCTCGTCTGATTGTTATGATCCTGTACTAGTAACTGTGAGGCGCAAAAGTCCAAAACGAATTCTAGGTTTGTTTGTTTTGGGCCTATATACAAAGGTATCCGCATCCAAATAACTTCCGGTCAAAACCGCCTTCACCTATTGTTTAAATGCCTCTTGAGTCTTGTGAAGGTTGATTTCGATCGTCCTACAATTTATAGGTAACTTACATCACTTTGTAGACCAGAACCGTCTGGCTGCACTGCGGAGAAGTGGTGTCGGACTTCAGCGGGCTTATCGAAGCAGAAACCTTGGCCGATTCATTTGCAGCTTCTAGCTGGACGGTCCAAGTCGACTGAGGAATATCGGGGTAATCTAGCAGTTCATCGACCCAAATATCGGCCTTGTAGCACTTGGACGCGATCCCGGAATTAGTCAACTTGAACTTTTGTGTAGGGATTCTGTAGAACAAGCTAAGTGGTCGAGTCTTGGATGTGGGTGATATTGGCGTAGTCATCGTTGGATTCGCGGGAACAAGATTTGAATAGATTAACAAAATAGCGCCCCTTTGATGATATCAGATTTATTTTGGACAGTTTGAATTTACTGTCACTGTTAAGCTTCATCCACGCTTATCGTGGTTTTCGGTGATCTATTGTTGTTGCGCACCGTACGGTTCAACTTCTCACACGCTGCCTAGTTCGGCTTCCGTGGGAAAAATCGGTTTGACGCATCCAGAAATTAGGGGTCTTTAGATTTCTCTTCTGTGCCTACGTACAGCATGAAAGTACGTGCAGGTTCTCTACTTACATGTGCCACTAGTACCGTCAGCAACGCTATTCCGCTAAAATAACGTTCCACAAGTACGGCTACAGATATATTGGTATTTATACTTTATTGTGCACTACCTGAGTATCGGTAATTAACGAACTAACCTTTAATTGATATTCTACAATGAGTTCAGTTAATTAGCAGTAATAAGACTAATTAGCACTGAAGAAACCATAGAGCGGTTACCTATAATAATCGTCATATGTCATTTTAAAACTATGCTATCTTTCAGCTCAGCTTTTAGTTACAAGCGTAACTATATAACTAGACGTAATTAATTTGCCGCTAATTAGTGAAACTAATTAGAGTGAAGTTTTTTATTTATTTTGATGCTTCCAGTGATGGTCTGAACTTGAAGTTTACCGTCACCGTACCTGGGATTTAGTTTCATAAACAGTTTAATTAGAACCAATTAGCTAATTAGTACTGTAAATTCAAATTAAATATAAAATTTGATGCTACCATAGTGCAGGTGCCTGATAGGCTGATACCGGCAAGAATTCGGTACCTATAATAGTGAACGCAAATTAACGGTTAATTAGGCATATTAATTAACTAACGACTAATTACACGTCAAACAAAAATATGTAATTATTCTCGCATAATTATCAGCGATTATTGTAGCAATTTTACTGCCGTGTGTATAATAGTTAGCAAATTGGCGAGTCATTAATTAGCGAGTAATTAATTAGCATTTTAATACTAATCACGGTCAGGACTGCAATTTCCGCCAACGGTTATAGCTGGTAACAATGAAAAAACTGGTCCCATCGTGCTAATTAAGTAGCTAATTAAAATCTTAATTACCAGTATTTCGCTAGTGAGTACGTAGTGTCTTTCGCATCCTTATAGAGCAGCATGGTGCTGTATTATAGCGAAATTAGTAAATTACTATGATGCCGCCATTTTTGTGACTGTAACGTAGGCTACATCGCGTACACGTAGCCTACCTAAAGCATTTACAAAACCAGAACGTACAGCAACAACTACGGCGTAGTTTGATAGTGGACGTAGTTCTACCCGTAGGCAATCTAAAGGTCCCTATTGCTGCATACGCAACATACGTATACAGCCACCAGAGCTTGTTTAACAACGATAAATCCTGCATCACAGAAGATCCCGTACTCTCAGATTTCAATGGTTGCCCAGCAACTTCTGCTTAGATGCCGTGAAGCCTGTAATATTCAGGAAAATCTAGTACTCGTTTGCATTCTTCAATTTCCGATTATCCGATAGGGTTTCTAGTTCAACTAAGTCTTAGCATCGCGAACCATTCGACTTATCAAATTAACTAAAATTCCATTGATGCTGTCACATTCTTCGGGTCACTGTTTCCAGTGAAGCACGAATCGGTGACACAATTACAGTCTTAAGTTTCATCTCTGCATCATAAACAGCAACAACCATGCGCGAGATCGTCCACCTGCAGGCTGGCCAGTGTGGAAACCAGATTGGTGCCAAGGTACGTCTGCAGTTCGACCTACGCTTTGCTGCTCTAATTCTGCAGCCTGTCAAATTAGCAGACAGGTTCTTAACTATATACATTCAGAACCTAAACACAATGTAAACTTCAACATCTTTTGATCGAAATCTTTCAGTTTTGGGAGGTGATCTCTGACGAGCATGGCATCGACCCCACCGGCACCTACCACGGAGATTCCGATCTCCAGTTGGAACGCATAAATGTGTACTACAACGAAGCCACAGGTACAGTTTCCAATGCTTTGTTTCGTTACTTTGCGAACTTTCCCTACGCTACTGCTTTTGGAATTCGAAGTAAATCTGCTGCTTTCTTAAATAAAACATGTCGGTTGTTTTCGAACCCTGAAGCCCGATCGACTTGACTTCTTTTGTATTTCCATATTTAAGTATAAAAATTTACGCGTCAATGTTTTTAGGCGGGAAGTATGTCCCCCGCGCGGTCCTAGTGGACCTCGAGCCCGGTACCATGGATTCGGTCCGTTCTGGACCATTTGGCCAGCTCTTCCGCCCGGATAACTTCATCTTCGGTATGCACAATAAATTACATTTTTTGTTTTGGAAATGGAGATAAGTCAATAGATTCGGTAACAAAGTTTTTAAAAATACACACGCAGCTTCTTTTATCTGTTTAAGGCCAGAGCGGAGCGGGGAACAACTGGGCCAAAGGTCACTACACGGAGGGCGCCGAACTGGTGGATTCCGTACTGGACGTGGTGCGGAAGGAGGCGGAGAGCTGTGATTGTCTGCAGGGTTTCCAGCTGACCCACTCGTTGGGCGGCGGCACCGGTTCGGGAATGGGGACCTTGATGATTTCCAAGATCCGTGAGGAGTACCCCGACCGGATTATGAACACTTTCAGCGTGGTCCCATCACCAAAGGTAAGCAATGTAGCGGCTGCAAGGATGAGTTTTGATAATGATTGATAACTAAGCGCGTTTGTTCGATTATAAACGGCCGCACAGCAGTAAAAGCGGAACGGCTGCGTAGTGGCGTTAACTTGCGTTTCGCGGCTCTAAGATGGAGGCTGATACATTCTTGGTTTCAAGCGTACTTCCAGCTACTCGACTGGCGCCAGTTCGGTCGAATTAGAGAATGATTACGTTAGTAAGAGTAGTCGCTAGTTGGCGCATTCATTATTAATGAAAATGTACGTACAACTGGGCGTATATTGCGGGTTTGTTAGAGAACATTACCGTTATAATCCTCTAATTAACGTCGGATCAGTTAAATGTCCAGCCATTCACGACTATACGATTATTTCGCTCTTAGGAAGCTGATTAAAGGTCACCCTTAAACCAACGCTTGTTTAGGTCTCCGACACCGTCGTGGAGCCGTACAACGCCACCCTTTCCGTACATCAACTAGTGGAGAACACGGACGAAACATTCTGCATTGACAACGAGGCCCTGTACGACATCTGTTTCCGCACGTTGAAGTTAACCACCCCGACGTACGGGGACCTGAACCACTTGGTCTCGGCCACCATGTCCGGTGTGACGACGTGCCTGCGCTTCCCCGGACAGCTGAACGCCGATCTACGCAAACTGGCGGTCAACATGGTGCCCTTTCCCCGGCTGCACTTCTTTATGCCCGGCTTCGCGCCGCTGACGTCACGCGGGTCCCAGCAGTACCGGGCGCTGACTGTTCCCGAATTGACGCAGGTACTGACGTGTGTTTTACAGTGAAAACGAGGACCCTGACAAGATCAAAAATTTGCTTTGTAGCAAATGTTTGATGCTAAGAACATGATGGCAGCGTGTGATCCCCGGCATGGGCGCTACCTGACGGTGGCGGCCATCTTCCGCGGGCGGATGAGTATGAAGGAAGTGGATGAGCAGCTGCTCAACATTCAGAACAAGAACAGCAGGTGAGACTATACTGCTCTTTAGTCTATTTCGGTTTTTTAATTTACGAACCCTCAACCGATCAACATACAGTTCCTGTACATAACCGTTTTGCCCACATAGCTACTTTGTGGAATGGATCCCGAACAACGTCAAAACCGCCGTCTGCGACATTCCGCCCCGGGGTCTGAAGATGTCGGCCACCTTCATCGGCAACAGCACCGCCATTCAGGAACTGTTCAAGCGCATCTCGGAGCAGTTCACAGGTATAGAATTACTGCGAAATGACTAGATCTGAAGGGGCGCGACAACAGGCATGCCCGATGCATTATGATTATGTAATTTGTGTGGTATTCTGTGCAATCAGTGAACGTAAGCCACTATAAACGACCTGTCCCTTGTAGCCATGTTCCGACGCAAAGCCTTCCTCCACTGGTACACCGGCGAGGGAATGGACGAGATGGAGTTCACCGAGGCCGAGTCCAACATGAACGACCTGGTGTCCGAGTACCAGCAGTACCAGGAAGCGACGGCCGAGGATGAGGGGGAATTCGAGGAGGAAGGGGAAGGCGGCGAAGCCGAGTGAACAACACGCCGTTTCGATGTCATGCTGACGCTGCTTACGTATCGACTGTCATCAGCAAGCTTTTGTCGACACGCTGGACATCTGGTTCCTGTAGTCAACAGTCGTACGTCCGAAGAGTATTGACTTCTGTGTCAGCTGCATTTCGTTAATAACGTCTAACAAGTTCCTTGCCTAGTTTTGCTCCTGATACGCGCGCGACTGTTACATTTCTAACGATCTTTTATTTGCTGCGAAAACTTTACTTCTGACTAACAGAAACTGCACAAAACAACAAACCAGTAGTACACTTACTACACCAGTAGAGGTTCTCGTTGTCGTTCGCCCTTAAGGACAAGGAAGCGAGAGCAAAGCGACCTGGAAGTACCCGGTACCTAAGTGCTCCATCTGTCGGGCTCGCCAATGTTTTGAAAAAACGCTCGCTTGACTCTTAGATGACGCATCGCATCGCATCCACGATAAAATTATGGTGATGTGGTACTGTCGGAAATATTATTTTACACTACAGTATGTCCTGAAATAGGTAACGTACAAATGTTAGGATGCGCTAATGGCAAATTCCGAATTTGTTGGATCACAAAACGTACCCCAGGCAAGAGCCTTCCGTATGTCCGATTTTTATTACATTAAGTTCTAATGACCTGTCGATGTGGTTTGTTCTCGTATTCCTTGAGGAGACGATCGTCTCTCAGAGAGAGACATATCGCTCTCGCACAACCAAGGCAGCATTCGCGTCGAGGAAGCGACAGCAAAGCCGGAATTATGACCCACAGACTTTGCCCGCCTAGGCGGCAGTTACTCAATCGCATTGTTACTAATTTCGACTACTATCCGTCGCATGGAGAGACTTGTACGTCTGCAGATATGGAGAATATGTCCTTCCACATCCGTCGTACTCGTATACGAGCTTAATAATCAACTGCACTAAGCATGAACATGATAGAATGGATCTTTCTGTGGTACTCTCTTCTCCGCTCCATCTCCGCTACGCCCACCCTCAACTGCTACGACTGCCACGGTCCCAACTACCTGGACCCCGGCCGTGTCCCCTGCAACCACCTCCCCGCCCACTCCACCATGGCCTGCTACAACGGCCAGTCCTTCTGCTTCACCGAAGCCTCCAAACGCGTCGACCAGTCTGACAAAACCACGGTCATCCGGCGCGGATGCCTGAGCGACAGGTCGATCTGGGGGGATGGGCCCTGTATCGGGTTTGTCGACGAGCGACGGCTGACGAACGAACTTCTCTCGGAAATCACAAA
>JAQGAU010004999.1:0-10789 GCA_034698045.1 Paramacrobiotus richtersi | reverse complement strand
TGCATTTCGCCAGCGTTTCGGCTGCTTGTTGCCTCACTGCGCGTGGAATTCTCTTAACAATCCTTGCTGATCGTCTGGCGTAAAGAAGTCTTTGTAACAGTCCAAGCAGATGCCGATTCTGGAAAACTAAAACTGCTTAACCTTATCAGCCATTAAATTTAAGGTTTGTCTAGCTATGCTTCATCGGCAGAAATCTCTATAATAATGCCTGTATAATCCATGGAATCGCTGGCAGCTGCCGGATTTTGTCCTTCCGGAGCCACAGAGAAGCTCACTTTCAACAGTGCACTGGTCGTCCGTGAACTGTGATCGCAGTCTGGCTTTGTTAGAGTTTGACTAGAACGTTCAGCGTGCGGTAATCTGTAAAAGACATGGTCCTGCAATTCAATTAGTCTCTTGCAGCTGTGATACAGCGAACAATATAAGGCGTAGTTCAAGTGACTCTGGGGAACAGCGTTCCATATAAGAGTGCCGCTTACGACTGGCACGCTCGCTGGCTGGTATAACAGTACGGCACCTTGGACTGTCTTTAATTAATAACTGCCCCATCTACAATCAGCCTGGAACACTGCACTCCTTGTGACAGTGAAATCATTATGATATCATGAAATGATGAATTGTTTACCAACTTTTTATGATGACAGCCAGCAGACGAGAAGGGCTACTGAGAATTATGGCACCAAATGTCTGGAAGGGAAATACTTCGAGCCAGTTAACTCTCACTAACATATGATTTACCTGAATGTGCAGATCCTTCAGGCGATGTTTTTGACAGTTCCCCGGTTTTTATCTGCTTTTGTGCGAAATGATTTTGCAGTATAATATCACGTGCACCGAACAACAAAGTCGTTAATGTCCAGACAACAGTAATATATAAACCAGGCAGCAGCAGATCTGTACTCAACCCCAAGTGCTATTAGCTGAATCTACAAGAGAAAAGGCAGTGTTCTGCTTTTAGTAAAGAAAATGTACCTCGTATGTGCGCTGCTGTTATTCTCGGCCGTGGCTCGTTCCTCAGCGGCGCCCACTTGCGGTGGTGGTGAAGTGATGTCATGTATAATGCCGATCTTGGGATACATGCTAGGCCCAGAAGGCCAGCAAATGGCTCAGATTACCAATGCTACGGAGTATACTGAAGAGCAACTCACTGGCTCCTGCCGGTAAGTTTTCATTAGCGGTTTTGTTTCGGTGATGTTTTATCAGAAAAATAATAAAAAAATAGTATGTATTTTTGGGATACTTTAATGTACACACATCAAACACGAAGTTGTTGGTTAGTTAGAAAAAGTAAATAGTTAATGAACATGACTAGAGCTTGTTAATTGTTCGAATCAGGAGGAAAAACAGTCAAAATAATCGCCTGCTTGTTAGGATGGGACGACTGGCACTCAAATGTTTTTACGACTACTATGAGCGTTGCGTGCCTTCCATGTCAGATTTTCGGGACTTTTTTGGCAATACGGCCGCCCTAATGAAGGGCTGTAAACAACCTGGATTCTACAGCAAAGCCCGCATTTTGTTCCAGTGCACGACAACTCTCAACCAGACCCGAGGAAAGACCAACGCCTGCTATAACGCCGCGATGAAACTGACTATGGCGGAAACGCAGAAATTACGCCCCACGCCCAGTCCCTTGACCGGCCATTATGATCTGGCGGATATGTCGCGTCAGTTTAGCAGCGGGAAGATTCTGGACGCTATGTCCTGGTAAGTGTTTCCCATTGTTCAGGAAAGAGCTCATTTGATCACGATAGTTAAGTATTGTGCAGTGGACTTCGCTGAGTCTGCATGACGTAGAAAGTAGCAAAGCGCTTAGTCAACAGAGTATTTAAGTATTACGGTGCTGCAGCTACAAATGGGAATCCATGTCCCAACTTCCAATGCGTTGATGCGCTTTATTCAAACTACAGCCAGCGAGCGTGAAGAAACCGCCGGTCTCATGGTGATAGTTCTATTGTTCTTTTAGCAACTCGATGTTCTACCAGACATGCAGCGGCACCGAAATAACCGACAAGTGTGGCGCGGACGCCCAGCATGTGTTTGACGACCTCAACAAGGCCATTTTGAACAGTTACGACTGCAGCCAAGAGAGACTGGCCAGATGCCCACCGTACACGGATCCTTTTCCGGAGGAGTACGGATATCAGATGCCATTGGATCTAACCAAGTTGCTTGCGGGCAGCTCTGTGTCCCTTGGGTAGTTCCCGAGCCGGCTCATGTGTTTGAAGATCATTAGACCACCATCCCAACGAAAATGCAGGAGACAACAATGTTGTCCGCATGCTTTAGGGATGTATCTGTATTGCGTCCGTTTACTCTCGCAGCATATTCGTTGCTTTATGTTAACAATGCGCAATGCGTCAGTAGGTTTTTGGGCTTGTTTTTGGTCTATATGTACTGGTGCTATGGCTGCAACGATTTTGGTGTCGTGCTGAGCAGATGGTGTGACTGATATTAAGTATTCATGTATAATTCGGGAAAGATGGGGAAGTAAAATGGGACCCTTGCACGTGGTTGTGAGTGATTACGATGTAAGTGATTACGATTTTTTAAAGGTGGCGGAGCGCGGCCTTTGTTTTAAGAACTTAAAGATTGAATCAGAGCAAAATCTCATTACTGGCTATAACAAAATGCTAGTACAGTAAAACTTGTATACTACATACACCCACGGTACAGACGAAAGCGTATTTAATACTCAGGTGTATTTATTACGCAGGGTGTATTTACAGTCAACGAGACGCGCCGGTTCAAGAAAACGTGTATGTAATTTGCAGGTGAATTTATTATACGGTGTATGTAGCAAACAGGTTTTACTGTAACGCGTGTGGATAACCTTTTATTTAATTGTTTCAATATGTACATGAATAACCAAATTTCCGCACAGTGTGGATTAGTGGTCTTGTTTAACTGGAGTTGAAGGTAGTTTGTAATTTCAAAGGCTGAATCAACTTTAATGTATTTAGCAAGGTCAAAGCCCCCCCCCCCCTAGCAAGCAAAAAACACTTTGGTCCGAAAAGATGTTCGTTATTGCCTACTATTACTCCGATGATCGTGATTCGTGATGATAGTAGTTACAAGATGTTAAACATCCTGGTCGCAAAAAAAAGAAAAGAGAGAAGGCTGGTGCACGGAATTTGTGTTGCACGGAATCGTTGGACTTGCCGTAGGCCTTCAATTCAGCAGATACGACTCGTACGGCACAAACAGAATTGTCCAAAGACGGCCGTTCGTGTGTCGTATCAACTCGTGCACCGGTATGCGCGATCTAATAGCGCTCGGCGGGATTTATTATCCACGTAAACGTGTTCTATCTACCTACGAAAGCATAATGGAAAAAAAACTAAAAAAACACAGGTATAGTTAGTCGTTCTGGTTAATTGCAGTGAGCCTAGGTTAATAAACCCATTACGTTTTGAGACGAGGCTCCCGAACGCACGCTGCAGTTCAAATGAACATATATATGCCGAAAAATCGCGCCGGAAAATCTGCAACTGCGCATTGTATCGCATATTCCAACCGATTTCGCCGTTGTGACTTTACTGTACTATACAGCAGTACACAGCACGTCATCGGCAATGATTCGCGCAGTGGTATTTGCGGCCTTTGTTGCCAGAATCAGCGCTCAGACGTGCGTTCCGCCAGTCATCACACATACCGAAACTGGAGATGGTAAGGGTGCTTCACATCAAAACGGAGAGCCTGAGAGATCTCTTGAGTGATTTTATTTAGATCTGTACCGAGCCCTGTTGTGTGATTTGAATAATGTGGAGAATAAGGCCGCTCAGATAGCTGCGGCGGCTCAGGGCGACGGTGGCTGCACGAAAATGGAGAATATTGACTTTTTTACGCAGCTGTTGATCACTATCACGGCCGATAACACCTGGCTGGACAAGTTAGGAGCGGGAACCAGCACTCCCACTGCGAACGAGTGCGAAGGTGTCACCCTCCGCATCGACTTTGACCTGAAGAATATACAGCTCAAAGCAACTGTCCCCGTTAACTCAGCCGTGTGTCCCCCCACGTCAGGCGCAGGTCTGTACTTACCGTATAATCCCCATGCAAGATAACTAGTGGTTGACTGGTATACAAAATATGCATGATAATGAACAACTTTGCGGTGTCATATGTGTGAAATGCGCCAGTTGATTAACTGACCAAATTCGCTCAGCTCGGTATAGTTTTTGAGGCACAGCTCGACTCCATGGCCGCTGCACACACACAAAAGTATAAGCATAGTCGATTAATCAAGTAATCATTTACCTCATGTACATTCCGCACATACCCTTTAAACATGTAAGCAATATGCGTATTTGCAGCGCTTTCCCAGTACACTCTCCAAGAGTTTGGTCGCACCCTGACCGCTTTGACCGATGCCCCTGATGATCCCAGTCCCACCCCTCCGGGAAAGTGGGAGAAATACGTACAGGACCTCAAGTTCGCTATTCTCGCTGTGCAGGGTCACATTATCATCGACGACTCTTCCATCTGCCTTTCCACCGCCAAAACGCTGGCCAACGCTCTCGTGGGAATCCGTACGTCATGTGGAGGTCCTACCAGCACCACGGCTTACTCTGGCTAACTTCAGTGTCAAAATGCTTCGTATTCTTCGTGCATGGTCGGTAATTTTTATTCCTGAACGTTATCTTTTTTTCGTTCTGTAACTGTGCAACATGACGCGAAATAGCTGCATGGCATGTTTTGCCGAACGAAAATAAACGAGTCAGCCCAAAAGATATGGTGCGCGGTGATCGTTCGATACTGTGCTTCAAGCCGTTACATTTCGCAACCTCCTTTTACTCGGTCATGGACTCATGATGGCGGCGAGTCATCAGAAGTCATCGTTGCCGATTAAAGGTACATACAAGATTCTACCGCTGCCTGAATGCTGGTAACAACAGGGAGCCATTTAGTGAATCTCTAAGTAAAATTTCAGTATTAAGCAAAGCAGAAATCAATAGCGAAGCAAGCTTTGTCTCAGGAACTAAAATACTAAAGCAGAGCAAAATCTCATGACTATAGCTATAACTAAATGGGAGTGACAAGTGTGGATTCGTGTTTTTCTTGTACCAAAGATTGAACATAATTTGCCAGTTTAAAGCTCCGCAAACCGAATGTCGGCCAGAAAAAAACATTCTGTCCAAATGAATGCATTGTTCGTTAATACATACTATTACTCTGATGGTAATAGTAGTTTCACGCTGGCAGACACACTGGCCACAAAAAAAACAAAAAACAACAGAAGGCTTTTGGTTGCAACTCGTAACGCGGAAATCAGACTTGCCTTTGGCCTTCCACTCGACAACTACGACCCATACGGCACGAACAAAATTATCCAAGGACGGTCGATCGTCGTACGTGATTTAGCGGCGCTTTGCGGAATCTGTCATCCACGTAAACGTCTTTTATCTGCCTACAAAAGCAGCGTGGAACTATGCTATTTTGCACGAAGAATATGTATACGTAGTTATCGTTCTGGTTAATTGCGTGCGCCTAGGTTAGTAAACCCATTGAGATTAAAGACGTAGGCTCCGGAACGCGCAGCAGTTCAAATATATATAAGCCCATCGAAAAATCTTGCAACCGCTTTCTTCGTTGTGGCGTTACCGTATACGGTACCTCGTCTTACAATGATTCGCGCACTGATATTTGCGGCTTTTGTTGGTTGAATCAGCGCTCAGCCGTGCGTTGCGCCAATCATCGCACACAACGAAATTGAAGGTGATGGTAGGTGTATTTCACATCAAAATCCAAAGCCTGAAATCTACGAGTTATAAGAGCAATTTTGTTTAGATTTTTAACCGAATTTTGCTATGTGATTTAAACAATGCGGAGGATAAGGCTGCTCAGACATCCACGGCGGCTCAGGGAGCCGATGGCTGCACGAAGTACGAGAATATCGACTTTTTTACGCAGATACTGATTACCATTACGGCCGATAACACCTGACTGGACAAGGTGGGAGCCAGCACCAGCGCTCCCACTGGAGCCGAGTGTCAACCTCCGCATTGACTTCGACCTGACGAACATCGAGGGCAAAGAAAATGTCCTCATCAATTCAGCTGTTTGTCCGCCCACCTCAGGCGCAGGTAATAATATCAATAATATGATAAACCACATGCAGGCTCACAAGTCGTTGATCGGTATAAAGAAAAAAGGTAGATTAACTTGGCAGTTGTAATATGTACATTTTTTTCAAGGACAGGAAGAACCAGATCTACTCTTTGTTTCTGGGTTTTATCGTTACTTTCAGTTGGCCATTCATATTCTGTATTAACCGCAGTTTAACTAAGGCAACAATATGCGTGTTTTACCGCTCTTTCCCAGTACACTCTCCAACAGTTTGGTCGTAGCCTGACTGCACTTGCCAGTGCTCGTCCCAGTCCCACCCCCCCGGGAAGGTGGCGGAAATACATGCAGGACCTCTGTAACGGTACTGCCGCTGTGCAGAAGGTCATTCAAACCAATGACGTTGTCAACAGTGCTGACACCGTCAAAACGCTGGCCAACGCTCTCGTGGGAATCCGTTCATCATGTACTGCCGTTCCCACGAGTACCCTGGCTTACTCTGGCCATGACCCATATGTCTGTATGTTTATGTGTTGTTTACTCTTCTTCGCTGTCAAAACTGAAATTTTACACACTCTGTAACTCTGCAACATGATGCGAAATATCTGGCGTGTTTTGCCGAACGAATATAAATGAGTCAGTCCGAAAGACCTGCTGCGATGATCATTCGATCACTAGACTTGTGGTTATCAGAAGTAATACACGAACTCGCACAATAAACGGCAAGGTTCGAAACCGTGTTGCGCGATTCCACAATACCGGCAACTGGTCGGCGGCGAGTGGTCGGAAAGGGTTTGTGCAAGAAGGCTAGGTACTGATGGCATGTAACTCCAGTGTACGTGTACTGTGGTATATTTATCGGAATCGACTGCGACAGTCTGTCGAATTAGCTTCGTCCCCATTCCATCAAAATATCCGATCGTATGTTTCTCCGTCGGGACAGTAATCACTTGATCCGTTGCTTTAAGGGCGTTAAGTTTCGAAACTCCTTATATTTGCATTCAGATCGTAGCTGGCAAACACATTAAAAAGTCATCGTTGTCCTTGCTTTTTCAAATGCTGGCAACAAAACACTAACGAAAAGCGGTGATCGAAAGTGGAATGGCCCGCCTTTTATTATAACTTTCACGACAAGCAAGAAACAGTTCATTCGCAGTGACAGGATATTTGGGTTGATCGTGTGAGTGTTCTCTAACGATGTTGCACGAAAAGAGTGAGAAAAGTAAGCATAAAATTGATATTACATAAGCAAGCACGTCTTTTTCGCACTACTATCCTGGTGATGGAGAGGTAGTTACGACATGCATTTTCTCAATCGGCTTCCATACTCCTTAACCGTAGTCCTTACATCTCAAAAACTGAGAGCCAGAACCACCGGATCGACCACTGCCTGCGCCGAGAACATCATTGCTCCGATACGCAGCCACATTAACGGCAGGTCAACGCTTCTGAACGAACCGCCACCAACTGTTTGCCGCTTTGGGATACCGGGGCAAGTAATCGGTTACTGGGCAATGTCCGAACGGTGCAAAGTTAGCCGTTGGTCACCCAGCACTTCGATACAAGCCGCGCCGGACACCCCCAGAGCGGAACGCCAGCCCCAACCGCGCGGAAAGCAACAAAAGACCGGGAGAAAAAAGGCATTAATGTGGAAAACTCATCTGCACATTCAAAAAACTAGCATTTCTGCAGTATCGTACATAAAATGAAAGAACGTTGTCAAAAATACAGAAAGAAATGGCAAATGGCGTAGGTTAATCCCGGTTCGAACATAGCGGTTCGTTCTGCGTTAACTACATTTAGCGCTTTTGCGCTAAATGGCTTTCACACTGAAGATGAGCGATATCGTGAAGTATGAAACACCCGGAGTCCAGCATACCACGACACTGATGGTTAAGCAGATCAGCAGTACTAATGCACGGTTTGGTTCTTGGGGGGTTTTTTAAAGCCCGCTGGTGCCGTTGAAGTGTGGTCGATATTCGTTAAAGTAGCCACTCTGTTGCTTTTGGTGGCAGTCATTCACGAAAATGTTTTGTGCCTTCGAAACAGTAAATATCCATTGGATCCAACCAGGAAGACAATCGGGAATGCAAAGATGACAAGTTCATTAGCTATATTCCATGCTTTCTGCGCCGGTAAATTAATCATACAACGGCCGACTGACGCGGGGATTCTGTGATAGACGTCATCCATCACAACGCCGTACAACGGTATGGCATGACAATACAGTAGCATGGCGATACAAAGGCCAACGGCAAGTTTTGTACTGTGGTACTTTCTGTACAAAATTGGATTAGTGATCGCCTATAAACGATTGATGGTAATGAGGAGATGCGCGTGCACAACGGCCGCCGATGAAGTATATATTGTATAGAAGAGAAATGTGCATACACTGTCTCCCATCCACCATTTCAAGTATAAACTGTTAAGGATGCCCACCGGACCATGAGTGACGATATATATAAAGGTCATCAGTAAAAGATTCATTAGGTAAACCGAGAAAGGAGTGTGAAGTCGTCGGGAGAACATGAATAAAATGATCAAGGCGCCGTTAAAGATGACTGCAAAAACGAGGATGATTGTATCAACGACAGGGAAAAACGACCAGGATTTGGCATAGCCTGCAGAGATTGTAGAATTGTTCATCGCGATTATGGTAGCGCAACGTTAGATAAAGGGCTCGGACGGGCGATCCCTGTAGAACGCAAAGCTATGTTTTTGCAATCTTTGCAAAAGCATGAAGGCACTAGAAATATTCTGAAGATTTAAATAGGAGTACACCAACATCAGATCACATCAGCTGATATCGGCAAGGCGGAGAATTAATGGTGTTTTGCATGCAGGGTCAATTTGTCGCATTCTGGTCATGCCGCGGATGTGATATCCGATGCCGAGCAGTATTTAAAGCTGACACAAGAGTCGCTTCCGTTGGAAACAAGATATTTGTCCCGAGTACGAAAAGCAAATCTAACGAGCCACATATAAACCACTTCATCCGCGTGATAAGGTCGGCTTTGTTAATTAATTCAGGGATGGTACTCAGAACTCAGCCGAAAACGGGATCACGCACGGCAGAAGCAACACTCATTTCCCGAGGGACTGCATGAACGTGTGTCCGAAACCGCGTTCGGATTGTGTCCTCCTCGACAGCAACTGTGACCTTAGCAGGCGACGTGAAACTATATGCAAAAGTCCGTGGGCCTGTTTTAAAAGATGATGCAAGTGTCCCTGACGTGGAAAAACGGCACGGAGGTTCTAAGACTGCAGCGAAAGATCTGTGTAACCGTCTTTGAGGTGGAAAGGTTGTCAGGGAGGTTTTGGAAGCCCTTAGGGACCTGGTCAACGAATCCATCTGGGAAGCGATCAAAATCGTTGCGGATGTGATACGCATTTACACGGAGGTTAATACAGTCCTGATCGATAAGGCGAGGTGAAACAATGGCAATGATAGACAATGTAAGGTTGACAGCAGGAACCTACGAAACCGTACTGTTTCCAACCCATGCACGTGTCACAGGCATACCTGGGTAAACCGTTTTATTATCCACTATCTTTTTTGTTTATCTGCCCCGGACGGAAGTTGTACCTCAGCTGTTTTTCCTTGACGTAAATCCTGGCACTACCGTCTGTCAACAAGTACACGTATATGCAGACAATAGAATAACAAGTATGCAGGCTCTGCACACTTTGCATGCACGCTGGCATATAGCGGCGTATCCAGTACGTCAAAGGTGGTTGCTTTGTCCATGGAACTCAGATAACGTACGAAGATAGAAAGAAAGACAGATAGATCGTAGACCGAAAGATATACAGGCCAGTGCAGATTATCCGCCGATTACTGGAGAGTAGGCACGGTTCGGAAGGACAAAAAAAACGACACTACAGATTCTTCCGCGAACAGTACCGCGCCGTACTCGGTAGTACCAAGCCATACCCGGCAGTACCATGCAATACTCGGCAGTGCAAGGCCATGCTAGGCAGTGCGAGACAATACTTATCAGTCCTATGCCATACTCGGCGGTACAAGGCCGTACTTGGCAGTACCAAGCGGTACTCGGCAGTGCCGGGCCGTACTCGGTGGTACTAATCCATATTCGGCAGTACCAAGCCGTACTCCGCAGTACCGAGCCGTACTGGGTGGTACTAAGCCATACTCGGCAGTACCAAGCCCCACTCGGCAGTACCGGGCCGTACTCGGCAGTACCGGGCCGTACTCAGTGGTACTAAGCCATACTCGGCAGTACCAATCCGTACTCCGCAATACCGGGCCGTACTTGGTGGTACTAAGCCACACTCGGCAGTACCCGGCCGTACTAAGTAGTACTAAACCATACTTGACAGAACTAGGCTCTACGGGGCAGTACCAGGCCCTACGGGGCAGTACCAGGCAATACTCGGCAGTACCAAGCCGTACTCGGTAGTATTAAGCCATACTCGGCAGTACCAGGCCGTGCTAAGTAGTACCAAACCATACTTGACAGTACCAGGCCTTACGCGGCAGTACCAAGCAATACTCGGCAGTACTGAGCCGTACTCGGTAGTATTAAGCCATACTCGGCAGTACCAGGCCGTACTAAGTAGTACCAAACCATACTTCACAGTACCAGGCCTTACGCGGCAGTACCAGGCAATACTCGGCAGTACCAAGCCGTACTCGGTAGTATTAAGCCATACTCGGCAGTACCAGGCCGTACTAAGTAGTACCAAACCATACTTCACAGTA
>JAQGAU010004998.1:0-10790 GCA_034698045.1 Paramacrobiotus richtersi | reverse complement strand
AACACCAGCAGGCGAACACTGTCGGGAAGCATTTGTGCTACTGCCGGAATTACTAGATAACAGTGTCTCTTAAATAGTAGCGTATCAGAATTGATTCCGATCAACACGAAACCTGTAGCTGGGCTGTTTCTCTATCAAAATACCGTTTCAGTTTGTCATCTGAACCCCGGCCTTAGTGGCCACGGTAAGCCCAAGGTGAACCAGTCTATCCCAGAACCACCTGGGGGCTCTTCCTGGGTTCCTGGAGCCCAAGTGTGGTTTTGATGACTTTTTAGCTAACAGACATCGCCAGTAGAGAGCTCTGAGTCCGTTTCAGCAAGTTTTTGAATTAAAGCGGTGGCTTATCGAAAACTGCAGTGCAGTTAAGAAAGCGGTCGTCCGAACTCGGTCCGAGATTTTTTTCAACTTTTTCAAAAAATTCTTTTCAAGCAGCGCAAACTTCTTTGTTAGCAATATTAATTTAGATAAGCAACTTATGATTTATTACCTAAATAAAAAATGACAGCGCAAGGGTTTACCGTTTTGGGTATTTGTAGTCCAATTTAGAAGAAAAAATGAGTGTTTTGAGGTCAACTGCGGGTGCTCCTGCCGGGATGCTCCCAGTCAGATCCCGTTTTCACCAGACACGGGTATTCCCTTACAATGCTGTTGCTTAAACGTTGCTGTACAACTTCACAAAACAACGAAACTACATATTCGCAGAAACAAACGTGTTTATGAATTTATACAAAAGTGTTTCATGTTGGCGAAATAGGTCTCTGTACACCCCTTTTCACTACTGGCACCCCGTATATTTTGCAGTAAGTCAGACTTTACGTTATGTGGCAAGTGACGCTCTTAGAATGTGGAAGCAGCAGAACTGGTTGTTCCTTGTGATATGCAATGGGAAGGCCAACTGACTGAGGACGTTTTGATCGTGGAGTACAATATTTTGACGGGTGCCAGCCCAGAAACGGAATAGCGCACAAACTTCCACGAAGAAATCTTAGACCAATAATCAAAATCGCCCTGGAACGTTAAGCCGGAGAACGCAATGCGCATTCAATCCGTAACAATGTAGGTATAAGGCCTAAACCCTATTTTAACCATGTCCGTATTACGCCTTCCTCTGAGAGCTCAGAGTCTATGGCTCGATCAAGCCACCTGAAGCAGGACAGACGACTGTTAGCACGGTATATCAAAAGAGTTTCACAAATAAGACACTATACTCAGCAGGACACAAATCGCCGCAGATAGAGCAGGAAGTTGTACTGTATTGTATTCGTATTTATTTCGTAACCAGACAAACCCCTTTGTGGGGCATACCAAGTCCGATTGCATACGAAAAAATTCACAAAAAATTCAGTACCGAAGATCTGAAAATCCCAAAACTCTGAGAAAAGAGATCGCTAGGCAAGTGCTGATACAGTAATTGTAGCCGCCGACTAAACATTCTTTCTCCGGCTGCTGTTCTGGAGGTCGCCTCCACACGAACTGGCTTTCTGAGATCTCGTTCGCTGGTCGGAAGCCGATGAGCTCTCTCAGATAGGCAGGGATATCAGCGGATGCGAATATGTTTTATTGGCAATCGATGGTGCACCAGAATGAGAATTGTTGGGCTTCCCGATGCCGCAGTGCAAATAACCGGCAATTCTGCAAGGTTTCCACGATATGGACTAGGGACCTCCAGGAAAACGCTAGAATAGTAGAGAGAAGAGGTAATATTATGTCAAGTACGACTGTAACACATGCGTGTTAACCAACCACATAGAGAGAAATTATGTTATCCGTTCTTGTCTCCTTTGTATGCCAAGCTTTGGAGCACAACATATGGATTGCTTTGATTCGACGGGAAATCTCCTGTCGAAGCTCTTGTATCGCCAGGCCAAATATAACCGGCTCAGTTGCAGTCTGTAACAACTTTAGAATGCGGGATATTAGAAGAAATTTCCTACTATCCATGAAGTACTGTCCCGTCATATAAAATAAATACATTGGTGTCCAGCAGATTAGGATGCTCAGCGTCATCAGTGAAAGTAACGCAAACGGCATATTCTTGCGCCATCTGAACTGCGGACGACATGGCGGCTTGAGCCGTTCCCGTGTGGGTAAATCACTCCGCGTATCGCTTTTATCGCTGAAAGAAGTCACCACTACCGCAGGAACCACTTTCCTGCCACGGAGCCATTTAGCAACAAAGTAGGGATAACTAAACACAACAACAAATTCCGGTATGATATGATATATCCAGTTGTACGGGGTGTTCCATTGGGATAGGATGGGCGATCCTTTGCTGAATGTACAAAATACATTATCAATTTGATCCAAGTAGAAAACGGCATCAATTGTGATCGCCGGGATAACGTACAGTAGGACCACAATCCAACTGCACAAACACGTATTTATTGCAACTTGTCTGGTGTGACGAGTGCGATAGGAAAACGGGAAAGCGATGGCCCAGATTCGGTTCATGGATATGAACATGTGGGACAGTGGGACGAGTGCCGTCATTGTCGAAAGAAACCGGACAACGGTGCAATACTGTGGCCAGTATTTTGGGGAGAGGAGGTTCTTTATTTCCAGTATTAAGGGATTTTGTGGAAACAGTATCATTATTATCAGGTTGGCTAGTAAAAGATTGATGACGTAGACACTAAAGGCTTCCAGGGAACTGCGGATTTGATAGTAAAAATACAGTAGTATAGCGTTGCCAGCCAGCGATAAGATGCATGAAATGGATGCCAAACTTGTCAGGAATGAGAAGTCTGCAGCGGAGTTATTCACAACAGTCGTATGGAATGTAGCATTTATCTGTATCATCGAATGGTTCAGCTGTATTTCCATTGTATTTAAAACAGCTCAGGACTAACGCGGAAATCCGACGGTCAGCATTTTGTGCTAGGAACTTGGCTTTGACAATAAACTAGCCTTTTGCACTTACGGTGTTGAATCCACAATACGAGGATTTGAATTAGAGGGAGAGCAGAATACTCCATATTAACAGAAAATTGCTCTTTCTTATTACTGAATTGAACTACGTACGCCGTAAGGCGCTTATACCACGCAGGTTCACACACATAATTATGGCCTGTAAAGCTGATCACAACCAGCTTCGCATCCACTGAGCTTACAGCTGACGACCAGCAACACGCTGAGTTGATTCAATCAGGACCGGGTGTGGCACCTTTTATCAGCAACTTATAAACTTATTAATAGCTTAAACACCCGGTGGTTCGGATTAACTCTGTGCTTTCATCATCAACTCCAGGTCAGTAGTTCTAGAAGCTTAATAGCGATTACCTGACTCCAGTGATAAATTGACCTTTTAAATACTATTAAGTTGCTTTTTGAATCACAGCCAATCGAGCCGAAATTTGTAGCATCCCATGGTCTTTGAATGAAATGGGGCGACGCTCGTGTGTTCGATTTCTTCCACAAAAGAAATAACGACTCACGCAAGGATCATTCGCGGCTGGTTGGAATGCTGAATATAGTCCCGTCTCGCCGTTAGTTACAGAGGGTAGCGTTCGGATGGAATTCCCAGAGAGATTGCGAGCTAATGATACGTTTCTTCACCCGGGATCAGACAGGCTGCCATGCAACATGGCATGTCACATTCAACTGTAGCTGCGTTATTTTGTTATTATTTTGTTTCGTGACGAAAATGGCAACACTGTTGGTATCAGGAGTCATTGTCAAAACACGTCTACTGGTTTCGGCATTGCAGTTGTTAGCATCTGCAAAAAGAATTTTAGTTCCTCATGCTTTTTAGCCTAGGTAATTGTTTAAGGCTATCACCGTACGATGCCGGATGCCCCCATTGAGCGGTCAGGCACTGAAATACATTGCGTACAGGGAACTGACCTTCAAAGTGATATAACACGCCGTTTCTGCCCGTAGACTTCCATGTTGTGATGAAAACTCGATAACGTTTTCTATCGTCATGAAGAGAATTGAATTGTCTAGAAACTCTCGGCTCAGATTTTGTACAAAACTTATGCAGTTCAATCTGTAGGTCAGAAAAGACGACGCATCACATGGCGCTATGGATGCTTAACATAGCCCGGTTATCGGCCGTCGGTCATAAAAGTTTTATGGCAGAGCCCCAGCCTGCGAAGGTAAAATACTGTCACGAAGTCACGCAAGCCTGTACATGCCATAGGCCCGCTCGCCGTGTGTAATCGTAGCCACCGTTAATTTACAATTTTACTGGCGTGAAACAACTGCCACAACTGAGGAGATAAATATGTCCAGCAGTCTGCGAAGCAATCAAGCAAAAGTTTGCTTGCTTCGATACTACCGGAGATATTATAGCTGATTTTACCGAAAAATGCAGAAGTGCGAGGGTACTGCATTTCCTTGATCAACCTTTGCACTCCTGCTGCCAAAAGTACAGCTACTATGCAATAGTATGCATTCAGCTACAGGAAAAATTGTAACACGACTACAGCAGCAAAGAGCAAAGGTCGCAGAAGCTAATAACCGTCTTTTCTGTGTCCTAACGACTACCGTTCTAGTCTGCAACTCCGGGAAATTCTCGCTGGATGTTTATAAAGCCAAGACCTTGTCATTATTTATCGGGCAATCATGAAATTCGAAGTGGTGACTGATTTCAATCAATCTGATCAACACCTAGCGTGGGAAAAATATTATCAAAGGCAGTCTTCTACGGTGTTAATAATTAGTATGCCTTAGCAAATCACACAACAAGCACTCTTAGAATGCGGTCTTGGACTTGAGTTCACCCACGTCAAAAACCTAGTTTTGTTTCAATTGATTTTGATGCGCCCACCCTTTTCCGATTCCGTTGAACGTTCTGTGAATAGCTGCTCAGTGCATCGAATCTAATAAAAAAAGGGAGCAGTATCGGTAAGATGTATCAGATTATGCTCTGTTGCTGTCTGCTGATCCTCAGCAACTGGACGGGTTGTAAAGGTCAGGAAGGTTGGTACAGCTCCGAATATCACAAACACAGAAGAGTATCACACCTGCTTCTCTAGGTCACCACAACTTTTCGCGGTTTGATGTCACTCCGATGACAAATCAGGAATGTGATGAGAGACCCCGGAATAACTGCTGGAGGGGACTGAGAAGCTGTCTAATTGCCAGTCGCGTGGATTTATCGCCGAGAACGGTGACGGTTTTGGACTGCCATCATAACGCCACTGCTGATGTAAGCTGGAAAGCGCAAAATTTATAATGTGGAAATGATAAGCAAAGAGACGCAGCGGCAACACATGTAACTGATGTACTAGTACCGTCTATAGCAAAAAAAAAAGAAAAACGGCATGCTGCATCTGGGCCTTTACTCCCAGATATTTGCAATAAGAGTAAGTAAGCCTTTGTAGTCGGACGGGCGTCAGTGAACGCTGGACACGACATAATACTTTTGCACATTATTATCACTTTGACGGCTACGTAGGTGCTACATAGTTACAGCTGTGTATACTCGTAACACTTACTTGGATAATACCATGTACTCGAATTTGTCACTGTTGACACAAAAGCATACTCATACCACATGCTATTACGTAAAGTATACGCTCGATACCATCGATGGTGTGCACCGAAGGTAAAACACGTAATGTTTTGGTAAAGTTATTTTTCCTGCCTGATCAGGGAACAGACTAGTAAACAAAGAGGAGCAAAAAATCCGGATTACTTGTGGGAAATGCAGTACTGTACCAGTGTAACGATTCTAAACTATAATTACAAAGAAACAAGCGCACATAACCAAAGGTTCATACACACTTCCACCGTTAGCTGCTCTGATTACTGACACGGTAGTTTGTTCTCAGATATACAGTAACATACATGTAGTACATTTATCACCATGCTTCAGTTTACCTGATAATTGTTTTGTGCTGCATTAGAGCTAAAAATTCTTTATATTAAACAAATGCACATATATGGCTGCGCTTAGATGTTGAAGATTTAGCTTTGCAGGACTTCCTGAACACCACCCGAAGCATCTCCTCCAGCAACCCCAACCGTGCCGTTAGGGTATTTCTCACTGAAAACAACAGCTCCATTCCAATAATTCTCCAGCCTATACAGACTCAAATCATTGAGCTGTACTTCTGGGCATGGAATGACAAAACTGTCACCTCGAAGATCGGACCGTTGCAGCTACCGAATCTTCTCCTGCTGTACTTCCACGAATGCACCAAGCTCATCATCAAGAAAAGCGATATATCTTCGTTTACGAACTTACGAATCATTAATTTTTACCTCACCACGATCGAATCAATCGAATTCGGGGCATTTCACGATCTCCCGCATCTCAAATCGCTGCTGCTGGAAAATAGCTATCAAAGTCTTCTGAGATCGGCCAATGAATATTCTACACCTGAAATCAGGGCTCAGATTCGAAAAATCCACTGTGACTGTGACTATGCATGGTTAAGGAACTGGTTGGATGTTCGGCGCGAACTTTTCAGCGATCGGGATGAAGGGGAGCTGTACGTGATTGGCAGCACGCTCAGTCCTCGTGTATACGGAAACGGTGCGTTTATTGCTGTTGACTGCGCTTTGCAAAACCTGTCGTATATCGAGAAAACTTATTATACACATCAGCAGCATATGAAATTTGCCATCAATACTTCATGTTAAGAGCCGTTAAGAATGTTTTCCTGTGTAATCGATGCAACGGTAATAAAGAAGAAATGATTTTCTGTGCTTTTTACGTTCTCCTTTTGATACAGAAAGAAGACACGGGCACCTGATTTTGAACAATTGTTACTTTGGCTATGGTCTGCGTTGACTTATTCTCGGCTAGTGTTTTATTGATGATCGAAATTTTTTTTAACAGCAACCGAGAATAACAATTATTGACAATAAAAAATGCAGTGAATAAGTTTCCAGTAAAGCGAAGTTTGTTAGGAAAGATTGCGACACTGTGCGTGTGGCTGCGTGCTAACGACACCAGACAGTGGCGGCGGAGCCGAAAAAAGTATGTACGTTTAATGTGAGAGTTTTTCGTAACTTCCTCCTCTCCGCTTAAAAGTGACATGCTATATATAGCTCAAAAGATAGATAAAAAATGTGGTTAGTAGTCTTGAATACTATTTTGAACTATTGGTTCAAAAGAAAAGAATTATGGGCCTTTTCAGTTAAAATAGAAAGCCTACGAGACGGTTGCACAGACACGTCGTAAACTTATGTGCTAATTAAAAACGACCACAACTTTTTCTTTCAAACCGTGATTCGAAACATCAACTGCTACAACTAACCAAATTTTTTCCTCCATCTTTTGAGCTATAATGTGTCCATTTGAATGGAAACGGAAGCAAATTACAGAACGAAACAACATAGAATCCTACGGGAGATGCACCACGCACTACACCAATTTGTAACTGGTGTTATTCGAAAGAATTGATCAAAGTGTCCGGGTAAAGAAATAGTTGTCCAAGGTAACTTCTAATGGCCTCTCAGGTTTGGTAACCGTAAGCATTTCATCATGTGGTTAGTCTGAATGAGCCCACGTGTTCAGTAACGCATTTAATAAAGCAAATCAAGGGTTAAAGGTGCCGCTGACGCATAGGTAATCGACGATATCTGTCACTCATCAGTCATGGCTACCGATCAGCATCCATAACTCAGCAGTCCGCCAATGTTTGGCATAGCTTATAAGCTCTTAAATCATATTCACGTTAAGGGTTCCGTCAATAAAAGAAATGTATGCACCACGACGACCAAAGGCCCACAGCTAGCTTTGTTGCCGTCAAGAAGATTTTGCACATCGTTCAGGTACTTTTGGTGCAATGTTCATTTTAATCTCGCTCTGCGAAAATAAGTCAACGTTTTGAGCATGCTAACAAGGATGCTTCCCGGAGCACAGGAACCAACTCGAGATTTGACTATTCCTAAATTTAACACTGCAGTCTGCAAGATACCTGATTTTAAGACTAACTCTTTCGGCCGAAACTTCCACCTGGTCAAAAACTCAAACAAATTTCGAAGCCTCCCGTAGCACGGCGTCTTCATGCCAATGTCGTCCTGGTAAGTATGTTTTTTTCTAATGCGCTTAATGTCGAAATGCAATCACGGAAAATTCCTGCACCTGGTAGCAAACAACACCGCTGAAATGATATACTTCTACAGCAAACTACACGGAAGTTTCAAACCACAAACCGGAAGTTTCTACGGCTACGAAAGCACAAGCTCGGCATCTTTGCATCGAGATGACACTAATCGTTCATTCCGGGAATCTATGACAATCCATTTCGGGGTCCCGATAGTGCAATTATTGGCAGAATCCTGTAACCGCCTTTCGTAGCACTCTTGGGCTTTAGCGATGGGTTCTGAATCAACTCCACCACAAACTTTAGAAACCCTTGAAACATATCCCGACATAGTTTATTCGGCGCCGAATAATACTCGATGTCTTTAAAAACAGATAGTTCTGGATTTCCGTCGGATAAGACAATTCGACCTTTCTGGCAGACAGTAATAACTGCATCGGTGGGAATTTGGCTAATATTTTGTGAAGTGAGTACTGTTCCGTTTTGATTCAATAGGCGTTCGTGCATGGTTTTTGCCAAAACACGACAACGGAAACTGTCATCCGAACGGTAGAAGAACGTCGTGGCTCTGGTCATCAAAACATCTTTTTCCGAAAAGCTGATTGTTGTTCTATTGCAGTTTAGATTTAGTAGTTGAGCTTCCGAGCAAACCAGGAAGTCCTTCGTCCATTTGTTAATCGGTATCAGTGCAGAGCTGGAACTGAATGACGTGTTGCTCTTACGAAAGAACTTCTGCGCATGGATAAACTTTAAAAAATCCAGAAATCTGGATCGACACCGTGAGGTAACATCGGTTTCAAGAGTCAGTTTGGTAACGCTAGCTTCATCGGCGTCCCACACATCGACGGTGAAGTTTCCTTCTTTGCAAGCTGTAGTAACAGTTCCAGGAACGCTTTGATTTAAGTGACCTCTCTCAGCCATTTGCAAGATTTTTAGGTGGATTTCGTAAAAGGCGTTGCGACAACGTAAGCTGTTGTCAGTGGAAATGGTAAGACGGGTCGCATCCGTTCGCTGGATGTCGGCATCCGTTGTCGTCCAGTTCTCTTTGCCAGTGCACAACGTACTTATCGGCTTGGCATTACTGCATAATGCTTGTCCCGTAGAAACTGCTGACTTTAACGAACCTGGCAAAATAAGATCCTTATAAACACACAAAAGCAGATTAGTTGACGATTGTGACACGTTCACCACGTGGCCTATCAGCACCCATGAACGCCTTGTTTTATTACCGAAAGACTAGAGCATATGGACTATTGCCCCTGATAACGAATAACAATGAAGGACTTAATTAATCTGGTAGTACATGCAAAGAGTGCGTGTTCCTATGTGCGCTCAGTGATCGAAAGCTGATCCAGACCACGCAATGCACAAAGTAATCTTGTTTGCCCTCTTACACCCTCATTGCCCTGAATTCGCTAGACTGTATTGCCTGTACACAGAATCTGTTTACACTTAAGAGTTTACTCTTACAGTTACTGTGCAAATCCAACCGGAAAACGGAACGATCAGTGTAATCGACATCCCCACATGTAAAGGAAATGGCGCTCCCGCTTGTCGCTTTGCGAATGTTGGCTGCCCAACGCATGAAACCTCTATTCTCGCAGCATGAGCACGGCTCTGTCGAAGATAAATCAGACATCGACCACTGGGGATTCCGTTTATCGAAACAAAAGTTGTTACTACTGAAGTCAAACTTGAAATAATACGGGTACCAGGACAAAATGGTGTCGAGTACTTCGTCCGGGATCACTGTTAAATTGTTCTCCTTTAACGACAGCTCCAATAGCCACATTTTGAAGTTCGAGCCTCCGCGCCGCAGAACCCTGAGCTTAGGCTTTTGACAGCAGAACGACAGCCTGTCCTGTAAATCAAAATTTTAATTATAACAAATTATTGATCATACTTCAAGGTAATGAAATTATTTCAAAATACGATACTGGTAAGCTGCCGTACAGCCACTAAATTGTTACCGAATACATACCTGTGAGCAAACGTTCTATTGTAACTATCTTCGAGACTTTAAGCGACAGCGCCGGTAGTATCTCACTAAGCCATTGTCGAAGCGGGCAATTTATACACCAAGCCGACACCTACCAAACTACTTGCAACAGGCTGAAGAATCGACCAATCCATTTCTTCCAGTTTATTGCCGTCTAAATACAAATTTCCCAGCACTGGCTTTGCCATCGCCTCAGGCACAGGTTTGTTTGAAAGTGTCATATCTTGGAATGTATCCAGAGCAAGCGCACTTATGTCATTATTTCTCAGATTCAGAGTTTGCAATAGTCGAAAGCCGCGGAACAAGTCGGCATCAAGATAACCGACCTTGCTGAACGAGATTTGCAGATCCGTAATTTGGGCTTTTACATAAAATAAGATTTTTTCGAACGCTGGTCTCTTATCATCGTCCGATCGAAACCCTTGTAGATGGACAGCTTTGAGCCCCGCTGAGAAAGGAACCGGTAGGCAATTGTTGCGCAGAATATTACAGTATGTCGGTAATTCATAACCAGGGCAAAATATATCCAGAAAGGTTACATTATCCGGCATCAGAGTGGCATTGAATGTGGAAGAGAAATCAAGGCTAACTTTGCCACAAGTCAATATTGAATCGTTGTATGAACAATCGGGATTAGGCAGAAAAAATACAGCCTTTATTGCGTTTCGGTCCCTATTGCCATAATACAACAACGTACAGGCGCGCAGGCCTGTAACATTCACAGCAGCTTATCTGTAATGCATTAAAACTGGGCCGATGAACATTTATTAATTTTGCTATGCAACTTT
>JAQGAU010004997.1:0-10791 GCA_034698045.1 Paramacrobiotus richtersi | reverse complement strand
GTCATTGCGCGCACAAACGGACAAAAGAACAATGGAGTTCCATCTTTTCGCTTTCAAAAGGATTATATGGGTTCTGTAGCTTGTTTTCACCGATGCAACGGCACTCTTTCGCGCAAAACCTCCCAAATGACCGGAGTCTAGCCTTAATTGGACAAAATCCTTCCACTCGGCAACAGGTCACGCCACTATGTAGACATTAAGAATTCTTAAAACAACGAGCATCTTCAATTGAACAACCGTCGCCATGTTGCCTGTCCGGAAAAGATACAGATTCTGTCAGAAGCGTGTTTTTTTTGTCACCCCGGTGGCATGAATATACTGCCATTAGAGAGTAAGCAAAAAGCTAGTCAAAAAGTCAATAATATTAGTAATTGTATCTGTTTAGCATTACTGCAAAAATATGACACATGAAGCACAACAACCGGTTGTGAAGAACCAGCTCGGATTGCTTTTCCGCAAAAAGTCTGAGACAGAATTGGACATAACACACAATACTATCCGATGTCCTCGTAATTTCATATCGCATGCATCATAACGAGATGCGCCCTCTCTGTAGTATTATTTATTGTCAGTTATGAATTTTATTATTGTTTACTGCAGTCTGGCTTTCACCGCTGTTGTTAACGGTTGTCCAACACAGCACTGCACCGACTACCAGCGCTGTCAAGACGGCGAAATGTCTGATTGGTCGTTTTCTGGTGCGTTGGCGTCGTCAGTTGTCATTCATGTCCAGTTCTATGCCGCTTGTGTTGGTCCGCATGGAATCATTTGTTGTGCCGCTTCTTTGAGTTGTCGTTGATTTCTTGCTGTGCGAGCCGGATGCGGGATGTTCGTACGACAAACCTGGGGAACATGATTAGCTAATACCGGTAAGCATTTCATTACATAAAGCGTCGAATAATCTAGCTGTAACCCGTAGTACGACGGCCAATTGCTTTATGGTCAGTAAAAGATGTCTGTGTCTTTCCAAAATTGGCTGCCAGTGTGATCTTGGTTGCGAAGTGTCCCACTGACTTCGGAGATAATGACCGGGTATATCAGCACAATCAGCACCTCGGTCACAAAATGCAATGCCGAACCGGCAGTATGGGCCCAGACGTGCTGCTCCGGGTAATCCGGCAGACAGATAAACGCCCCATCGCCAGCGGAATAGTACACCAAATGAATAGCAAATCCCGGTAGTACCCACACATTGATATGCACAACTAAACCCACAACGCAGATAACAGCAACTTTATGGTTATGGAAAAAAATTCATCCTTTATTCCGTTTTGGATCTTCCTATGGTCCTTACAAGCGCGCAAGCTTGACCAGAAGATCGGATGATTGCTTAGCCCTATAACTGTCGTCGGGATAGGACTGCGAGTCTGCGATAGCAGATTTTGTTTACGGGAGACGTTTTGTTTCCAAGAAACGGTAATGATTGGGCCACACCACCGCCAACAAACGATTCACACAGGTCAGTACATGGATGTGGCAGCAAAATGACACCAGTGCCCACCTGAGAGATTTATAGTGCCATCACTGGCCTGGGCCGCTCGGCCATAAGTTAAGCGGCTACGTCCGCCTGGGTTCGATTCCCCATCTGCAACTTTTCAACACCTTCTATGGCGCCTTCACACCTCCCCCGTAAATACCCCGTGCAACGTCTTGCCGTTAGATAACAGTCACTTTCATTTTTCTTGTTTATTAACCATATACTCCGTAGGAACGGTTCGTCCACAGTCGCAGTCTGACCAACAGAAAGAATGCAAACAGAAATGATATTACAAAATAATGAAAAGATCCATGCCGGCAAGAAAGAACCATAAAACCAGGTTATACAATACAATATTCCTATGGAAGAAGGTTTCTACATGCAAAACATTCGCCAACTGGCAAACAGAACCCCTGCGCTTATTTCCGTCTTTCTTCTTCAGTGGTGGTCATGCTCAGCCCGAAATGATTGAATTTCTTGGAAGATCAAGTCTGCAATGACAATATTTTTTGGTTCTGTTGGAAACAGCACCTGCACTTGCTAGTATAAAAAAGCTTACCGCGCCACTGATCAGCCGTCAGTTTCAGGTTCTCATCCTCAGTGGCGTCAAAGAAAAGCGGCGCATTTGTTTCTCTTTCCGGACGGCGGTATGCTGCTAGATACGGATGGGCCAGTGCCTGCTCTGCGGGGATACGCTGCTCTGGATCCCAAGCTAGCAGTTGTGTCAGCAGGTCGACGGCTGAAAAAAAGACAGATTCTATTTTTGTTTGGTTTTCCACAAGCGAAATGCTTGTGGAAAAGCTAACTGCTCAAAGCTGAATTTCTGCCAAACGCATGGGCTTATCTATCGGGAAAAAGTTTGCACAAACGGCGACTGTTATGCACTACCAATGCTAATCCAGGGCTTCCTGAAGGCAACGCGAATTACTGTTGTATTTTAATGTCTTCTTATGGCTCAAGGGATTGATCAACAATTTCTAGAAAAATCAGTCGAATGTTGGATGCGGTGTTTCTGCAGTGCATACCACTTGGGCCAGCGTCGTGGAATTTCTCATTGAAATTTCTGGATGGCCTTGGATGCTGATTCTGGATGAATTGAACCTGCGGCAGTCATTGCACTCAAGGATCTCATTCCGGTCAAATTTTATTTATCACTCGGTTATTTTACCGCATCAGGGTCGAATTGCTGCATGACCTGTTCGTTCGGAGTACCAATCAAATCGAGAATGAGGACCAAGTGGTCCAAATCTGCAATCAGCTGCTATGCTCAAGGCCGTCATTATTATCATGCATGACAGGTTCTTCAAAACTTACCACTTTTAGCCGGAAAAAGTGCAATTCCGGTGATTAACTCCGCCATAAGGCAGCCGGCCGACCACATATCCGCTGAAAAGCAAGACTCAGTCTGATTAAGACAACGAATATGCGGGAATGGGCCAGTATTTGATTTGGAGAAAAAACTACCACAAAAAAATGCAATGGCGCACCAAGATACCGAGAAGCGAAATGTGAGATGTCAATAAAACCGGATCGTCTGCCGGCGAAAAACATTCTTGTTTGAAAAAAAATGAGAATAAGGAATTTAACATCTTGGTTGTACTCATTATGAGAAACGTTCTGTCGCACAGCTGAATATATATCGACTGAAATGTGTCAGTCTAATTATCTGCTGTACAGAGTGCAAAACTGCAAAAATGGTTGTTCAGTGAAAAAAATCATGCAATCCACCGGAACGTCCTCTACCGAAACGCAGGTTCCATAAAACAGCAACCTACCGGCTTGCGAATAATGCTGGAAGCTGAGCATAATCTCGGGAGCGCGATACCTGTGCAAGCGGACGTAAACTAATCGAAGTAAATTGAGAACTTGTGACACGTGCAAGGTACTCACCAAAGAGTCGAGACATATCCTAAGAACAAAAACGACCAATGGTTTTACTGGGAACAGAACGTGTGGAACAGTGAATGGAGCGCATACACGTGCCATGCAGACTCCAGTACAGAAGTATGATTTTTTTCTACGTAGTTATTATTACGCAATAATACTTAAATCTACGATTAACGAATGTCCTATGAGCTCACACAAGCACAACAGCTCACAAAACAACATAAACCACAAAAGAACGCGCCGAGGCAGACATTTTGGCCTCCTCCACGAATTACGGAAAATATGTCGTCCAGGTTAGCCGTGGGAGCTCCCCCAAAATAAACTTCTGCTGATGGAAAAGTATGGTTGAAAGCCTACCTGTCATAGTATCTGCTACTTGTCGAGCGAGTCCAAAATCCAGGATACGCAGATCCCAGTCTCTCGCCACAGCGATATTAGCCGGTTTCAAGTCCTAACCAATGGACACAATGAGATTAATGGTTTTCATATTCTAGATACAGTGCAGAGATGCCCTTTTCCTACCCGGTGAATAACCCCAGCGGAATGAATGTACTGCAAGGCAACCAAGAACAATATTTATCAAGCCCTCTTACTACATATAGTTCATCCATTTTCACAGGACTACTACTGTATTACCCTGAAAAGTTTTCATAAAATCCATAATTTCTGAAATTTATATAACTAGTTCGTAAATCTGTGTGCACTATAACCTTAAGTCCACATAGCAGCTGGTACATCAGACTCTGCACACGTCCGAGATTGAATTTCAGCAATCCAGAAACGGTTGATAGGTTTGCGTCCATATAATTTGTAACCTGGAGTTTGGAACGCCCGACAAACGGTGAGAAGAATCCTCAACTTGGACCCAGTCGTATGTGCTTTCAAAAGCTGATAAAACTTACAAAGTATACTGTCTGCAGATTCACGGCATCGGCTTGTGGAGTGTATACATCCAACAAACCCAGAACCTACGGGAAAACAAATAGCTGCCCACAAATCAAATATTTAATATATATTTATTTATCAAACGAATTGCTTTACATTCTCGTGATCCATATGCCGCAAAAGCCGCAGTTCCCGGTAAACACGTTGTGTCCATAACTCCCTTGAAACCAAACCACAAAACTTATGCAAATCCAAAACTTTGCGCTACTAGTCAGCAGAATGCGTCCCACTGAAAGACCAGTCTTAGGTTGGCTACTGCAGTGCGATATTATAGGAATAAAATATTACTAATAACGGTTTTCGGTTACAGTTGTTGTAACCTAGCAGTCCATCATACATGCAGATCTGGATAGTAATTTAAATCCCTTCGTATGCTTTCTGATCCGCTTGACTGACAGTTAAATCGGTGTTCGGCAAATTCTTTCGAGTTTAAAGGATTTTTAAGGGTGCAGGTGGGCAAAACCGACGCCGGACATAATTTTCGCGTTTGAAACGGTTTTGCCGCTTCATGGGAAAAAGTGTCCGTCGAACGAGCACTTCTGTCGAAGTTCTTATGTGTTGTAACGTAGTTCTAACAGTATATTTGTTTGTTGTCCGGGTGGCAGCCATTATTCACTCAGAAACTTTGTCGAAAAGAAATATTTATAATTACGTGTTTTTTGTTCTCTATGTTGCAATTCTCTCAGCTAATTTAACTCTAATACTAATTCAGTTCAATGCATTTTCATTCTGCCATATCTTAAACCATGTCTCGTTTGGTTTTAATGAATAATGCACAACTGCATTTAGTTTTCTCCTGTTTTGGTCTGATCTATGTTCTGAACCGTCACGTACCTGGCATCTACTACGGCATTTGCTGTTGTTTCTTGACCCGCTCCCAAAGGTACAATTATGCGACGAATTAACTCTTGGTCGGAAAATTGGCATGCCACTTGTTTGATGGCCACTTTAGCTCTTGTTGTTCTGTCGTTAGCTGACCTACACAAAGAGGAACAGCGTCGGCTACCCGGTGACTGTCGTTTTCCCGGAATCTGCGAACTGCTAGTATCAGCATATTAGTATACACCAATATTTTCACGCAAATGCAGATCACTATGAAAACTATTGATCACTATGGTATTATATGCAAACAAGAGAAACAAGATAAATGGCTTGTATTTAATAGGTTTATAAAAAAATCTTTTCGAGTGATGTCTGAGTTTTCTGGTGGAAGCAGCAAATTCAGAAAATGTCAATAAAATTTTAGCAGATCATTTCCGGTAATGCGCGCCTCGACGGGGCAGTTAAGTTATGCATCAGTCGAGTATTGGTGCGATATGACGTTTTGAATTTATCGCCTGGTGCGCCTGGTGTGATATCGCACTATGTCTGTGCCATTATCATTGTTGTGACGAGTAACTTGATCAACCTAGTCAACTTGAATCCTTTCCCTTTCTCTGATCGTCCGTTGTTATTTGAAAGTTTTCTCGCTTTTCTGGTTGTGTTTGAATTACGACAACGTCAGAGAAAAATGTGTGGTGACTGTGTTAACTGTGTAGTGTAGTGGCTGTGTTAACCTGGTTAGCTCGTAGTACAGTGGCTAACAAATACAAAACATAATGGCCGGGAAGGGCTCTCCTGCGCTTTTTTGTATGGAATAACTTGGGAGCCTTTCACATCGCGCAGGATTTGAAAACAGTTCCAGAATCTAGGTATCGTGCTCTTTCAAACGGTAGTAAGAACGTAGAAATCCGGAAGGCTTAGGCGGACTAAGCTGGGTTCAGTGACATGATACTTGTGATACGTTTGTTTATGCAAGAAGTTCATGCAACGCACGCAAAAAAAAGATTACGATATTTTATTAAAATTTTTTTTTTCAGTGATATTTTACAAGACATCGTAGCGCAGAAAATGTTAAATCCTGAATTAGCTAAATACTATAAACATATGGAACAATAAATCTTCGATACCTTGTACTATCAGAATTCTGTAAACTTTCACCGCAATACCGTAATTCAACCGCGACCCCGACAAAACCATATTTCAACTCAACAGTATTTTTTCTGTTTAAATAATTTGTGGATTCCGATATTGTCGCAATACCGGGACTGTAAAAAAATACCGTTCCTGCAGTAAATTATTTCCGTCAAGTTCAAAAATTCGAGTGAATTACCGTAATACCACAACCAATTCCGCCTTTGTAAATAAAATAACTAAATACAATAACAGCAAAATTCTGTAAAATTTTGCTTTTTAGCAGACTATCGTATTCAACACCCTGAGTTTTACATAAAAGTGCTTTTTTATAATAAATTATGTATCGGTTTAGTTTATTGAATTGTTTCAGTTTGAATCGGTCGGATGGTATACCATCCGACCGATTCAAACCATATGGTATCGACGCCTCGCTATGAAACTTACACCACGTTGCCAAAAGAGCCGCTTCCGATGTAGTCCAGCTGTTCGTTGTATCGCGCCGGGACGTGCCAGGTCATCCGGGCCAGTTCCACTGTAGCGAATGCGACTGGAACAACCCCATTCTCGATGGCCATAGCTGAATGCACTTATAAGAACACGTCAAGGGAACAGCTGCGATATTCAGTAGAAAATAACGGGATATCCGTGGCCACCTATTTCCGAGTTTCGGATAAAAAACAAGAGAAGTTCTTCCAAAAACGCGCCGAAGTACCGGAAGTTTGCATACTCGAGACCCACACTAGCATGCTGCTCAATAAGCTCTTGGTTCGACAAGTAACGCATTAATCAGTTGAACAGCTGACGGTTTTCGGTGCAGTTCAGTTTGTATGCGTGTGGATTACACAGCTGCCTTGCACGTTCTCTGCACATGACATGAAACTATGACTCAGAGCATCTTGTTTTGGGATGATGACTTGGTCGGGTAACAAAGTTGTTTTCTCAATCATCAGTGGTAATGAATTCGTCATCATCGTGCCGGCAGCCGGAATTTGCAGTGCATCGCTGCACGTACCAGTCCGTTTCCGCCTTCCAGTAAAGAGGCACCATTTTATTTTAACGTAGACTACGCAGGGCCAACTTACCAGTGCACATTTTTTGTTGGTAAAATAATACTTTATCGACAATAATATACAGTTTTCTTTAATCGGCATTAGCCCAGAAAACAAGATAGCCCGAAAAATTCCAAATCTAATAATCTACATATGTATACCTACAAATCCCTGCAGTCCGATTAACATAATTAAAAGTTACGGCCAAGCTCATGCGCTGAGGTGAGAAAGCAGTTCAACTCGCAACTCACCGCGAACTGGTCACAAGTTTCCGTTCAAGAAGATGAACGATCACTTTGCAAGCGGATGCCAGGGAAGTTATAAGGTTTCGACCACCAATGGGTAGAAACCATAACTTAATTCCGACATGACATCCTCCATGTGACATCCGGTCGGTACCACACACGAGGGCGAAACCACAACTTTAATTTTTATACTATTTAATTTACTTTCGAGCAGCAATCACTACCACAACCTATATATGGCTTCACGTTTCTCAATGCGGCAGTTTGTACACACAGGCACTGGTAAAAGACAAGAGAAAAACAACTGCATGGCCAACAGTAATCCCGTCTACCGATAACGAATGAATTATGAAAAGGAAGTCTCAGGAATACGTAACGGCGACGTTTCGTACTTCTGCGACTGAGGCGGCGCATCAAGGTTGCTTACTGTATTCGCCGAATATATAGGTGTTGACAACCGGGTTACGGTAGATGACGTCTCATGCATCTCTTGTGTCATTTGTTGGATTTGGAACTCTTGGCATTTGTTGTCCACAGCCTCTATTCCACGATAAGGTTGATTATCCCTCAAGACATTGTCCGGACGTGTGTCCCTTTGACATGCTGACGGATACAGCTGACCGAAAGTTCAACCATGGTTCGACAAACAATCTTGTTTAGTGCTTCCTGTGCGTTACTTCCGGCTACGAATCGACTGGAAACGCCGTGGTGACGCAAGCGTTTTACTAACTTGCGTCATTTGAACACCCATCTTTCAGTTTCGAAGATCAATACGTATCGTCGGTGACAAACTAGCCAGTGTGGGCAGGCGGCTGTGCGATATGCTAGACTCCAGGTTCCAGTCAGGATAACCCCCCGCAATCGGCCGGTATGCTGTACCGGTAAATAGCCGTTAATGCGGTCAAGGAAATGTTTTACAGCGGAATATCCCTGATGCGCTAACTGTTTCGCAAAGCTGCAGGCGGATTTCCGGTTGTTTGGCCAATTCTTTTCAACCAGTACTTACTGATTATCTGGCTTCCGGCAGGTGTAATCGTTTACCTGCTTTGTGTGCACGTTACAAATTGTCAGGAAGCAGTGACACACAGCTTCGTCAACTAGGTGCAGCTGTTCCGGTTACTTCCGCGTGGTTGCAGCGTAGGGCGGGGACCACTTTCGGTATTCCATGACAGGCCTGCCTACACCATCGGACGGAACAGCAATCTGAGGAATCCGAAAACATTTGTCGTGGCGGAGCACAATTTTCCGAAATCGAAATCGAAACCAAAATGTCTGAATCGAAACAAAAGTTGCAGTAGGAAAGAAAAAACGATCGTAGAAATTAGTCGACAAATAAGTTATTGTGTCACATTCAAACAAAGTTAAAGCCGACCGACGAAAAAAGTTTCCGAGTGCAGTATCCCTTAAAATATACGGTAAAACCTTTCTACATATTGTATACCGATGAATATGATGAAACTCAAATTTAAGCAGTTTTTAAACTCGGGTGCTATCTGTGTTTCCTGCTAGTCTGTTACCTCGTGCAGTAATTTTCACTCTTTATAACAGAAGTTGAGCAGTCATAAACAACAAACAAAATGATCGTGAACAATGCGTACAGATGTGTACTATGTGTCAATTCATGTGTTTTTCTTCCGTTGCTGATCCTTTTTAAATGTTATGTCTCGCCGCAAGGACTAACAATATTTCGTTACCTCGACCAGTAATCCTCTAGCTGTAAAACTGTATGCACACAATAAAAGTAAAAAGTTCGAAAACTAGGCGCGCGCTAAATAAGTAGGAGAAGACTTAGTGCTAACACCATTTCTACGCTGAAAACAACAACGCATCTTCTCACATCCTCTGATGAAAACTCTCACGCAACCAAGACCAAGATTACCCAGACTTCGTTCCTTCGCTGAATTTCCGCACTTATTCGTTATCGAAGAAATTCCCTTGTCCGATAATTCCCCACTGCGCTCTTGACTTGTGAGTACAAATTCGTCCAAAATCGTCGAAGTTCCCGCGCCGGTGCCTAGTTGCTTTTATGGCGAGCACATCATTTGGTGTAACGGAAGTAGAATTTGCAGTGGCTGATGTGTCAGTTTGCTGTCGCATGAGGCGGTATACCATGCTCCGCTTGTGCACACCGGCGCATGCTAATGCCGCTCCGATGCGTTGGTCATTTAGTGTCCAATCATTCAGTGCCCAGCACTGCCAAAATTCGCGGTAAGGCCACTCGCGCATGATACCACTGCTGCTGGTACAGAAAAGAATCCGTGATTCGTCTGTAGATCCAAGGTATCCATGGATTATGCTGACATGCAGACCCGGCACAAGAGTCGGAAACCCTGCGGCTCTAAAGGTTGCAATAGCAGTGGCGCTCACCTTGTGGTGTCCCTTTTGATACATCACGAGCACTGGCTGTCCTTTATGCACTTCCGCTTGAATATCCATCCAAGTTGCATTCGTTTTAACAACATATTCATAGTTATCTTCGAAACCATTCATCCATTCCACCAAATCCGGCAAAGGTGGCCCAACTGGTTGCAACGTGGCTGTTAAATCCGCTAACCTTTTCTCGTCGTCAAGTAGTTCATAAACGGCCTGTAGGTATCCTTCGGGGCATATTTTTGGCAGGTGTTCTTTCAGCAAATTAAGGTATTTTGTTTCCAGCGGTTTTCCCGGATCAAGAGCTTTAGGGGCTGCTTGAATGAGGCGCTCTGCTTCTGCCATATGGAACTTTGGGGCTCCGAAATGTGCCAGAAGTCGGACAGCGCAATTAGCACTGTTACTCCACACTTTATCGATGAATTCCTTTTCGCTATCCGTCTGTCGTGGTAGGAGATTGTTGGACCCCAGCTGAATCATTTTGTAAGCCTGCTGCTCAGCTGTAAAACAGTTCCCGTTATGTATCGTAATTTCTGTGCTGTGCATGCAGAATTCTCGGGTATAAACCGTGAAGCAAGTCCAGGCACAGCCAGAATAGTCTGTCTATGCCTAACTTGTCAGAGATGCAGTCTATCCGTACGCCAGATACCTTACCAAAGCAGGTACGAAACTATCATACCGGAAGCGAAAACTCGAAATGCTTAACGATCGTACAGACTCCTGTCAAGTTCGCAGTTGTGCGCAGAAGAGCGCCATTGCGTACGGATGTACACGTATGTACACGTATCTGGAAGGAGATTGGGCGGATGTTGAAAAAGCGTGTAGGAAAAGAACAAGCAAACCTAAATTTAAACGACATTAA
>JAQGAU010004996.1:0-10791 GCA_034698045.1 Paramacrobiotus richtersi | reverse complement strand
TCTTCCGCATCATCCAGTGATGAGCACATCATTGTTTTCGACGCTTCCACGCTGCTCTTGCTGACCATTCCGGCCAACCAGCTGTGCTTGTTACTAGTCACTATTTCCGAGAAAATAACAGAAGGTTGGTCACTTAATTTCTTTTGGAATATCATTTTTTTAATTATTTCAACATTTATTCTGATTTTATGACCCCTGTCACGTATCCTTGAATGTTTCATTGTTTACAATAATATCTTCTGTACTTTTTCATACTTTCACGTTGACAGGTGTTATGTGTACATTTTTTTAAAAGTTTCGATTTGTTTTTAGAAAATTCCGAGAATGAATTTGCGATTTTTCCTAAACAGCTAGGTTTTTGGTTTAAATTTCACATTTATTTGTATGATTTTTGATTTTTAAATTTCACATTTATTTTTATGATTTTACGAAATTCAGTAATTATGATTTACAGTTGCCTGAAAGAAAGAAATCAAGAATCACGGATAGAGAAAACAGTATTAGTAGCAAAATAAAAGAGATGATAAAGCTGTAAAATTTTTAGCATTCGTTCCTGTGAAGTTTTTCGTGAAAATTCAGAAATCATCTGGGTGCGAATTTTTGACTATTGTCTTTTGCAGAGCGCGGCCGTCCCGTTGCGAGCTCCGTAGTTATTCTCCACCATTGTGATGTATTTGAGGAATATTCCGAATTGGCACTGAAAGCCATTTCCTCATGCAGTATTTCAGTTGCAACGGTGACACAGACGTCGCGCCATGAAAAGGAATTCCTGTGCGCTGTCACATCGAAATCTCACCAAGCGACTGTCCTCAAAAAGGTGATTTAGAAATATTTTCTGCATGGTTATTCTTTAAAATGCCATCGCAAGTAAACTTGCTGCAAGATTGTATGAAATGGTCCGTTGTTAATTGTATTGCGGTGTGAGTGTCAAAACTGATGGCCGTATGCCCGATTTTGGAAGAAACCCAAGATTTTGTGATTTTTTAGATGGAGAAAATTATTGTTGCTCCTCATTGGGTTCCCCGGTTCGAGAAAGCTGAAGCTGCCAAACCGATGATGGATGTTCCGCATCGTGTCGAAGTAAGCTTATCAACGATTTTTTTATTTCAAAATATCAGTTTTTATATATTTACATTGTATTTATCTGTTTTTTTATTTATCGATATCAGTATTTTTCTGGACTGTTTTCACTTTTTCCGTGAGAAACTGAAACCGATTACCGCCAGAATAATGCGTTCCTTAATCGTAATGTAATGAAACAAAAATTTTAAAATTAAACTGTTTTTGTTACTGATAGTATTGTGAAATATTCACGAATCCGGAATAAAGAAAATAATTATAATAGTTCGCGAAAACAATTCTAAATAATTCACAAACAGTGCATAAGTCTGGTCAAAATAAATTTCTATAAATTGTAAATAATTTGTAATTGAAGTGTATTCTTTCGATTGGAGAAACATGGGGTAAATAAATGCGAAGTGTGATTTCTCATTGTATGTTTATACGTGGTCAAAAACAGTGGAATAACTGGAGCTGTGCATTTTTAGCCCGATCCAACGGCAAATATCCCCTTTAATCTCCGTTTAACCGATGAAGAACGAGCCGCCCGCACGGCCGTTCCCCTTCCGCACACCAAAGGCGCCAGTGTCATCTACTACGAGCCGGACGAAGCGGATGACATTGATTACGAAGATCCCGACGAATGATTGTGTTTTTATTTTAATTCGTATTTTTCCAGAATTCTGTTCCATTTTCTGTTAGACAAGTAATCACAAATTTAACAATCTGTTCTGCTCACAATTGTGGCATGATTAGAAACACAGTTGAAGAAGAACATAATCTGAAAAAGCAGGAAACTTGGTATGTTTTCTTTCCAATAAAAGATCACTTTTTAGAATTGGGATTACTGGGCTCGAACTTGACGGAATATCCGCCGGAATCCTGCTGTTCCATTTTGAAATTGTTGGTGGAGAGGCCGAAGGGTTTGAGGATCATATTGCCCAGATCTTTCAATTTCCCTACAACATACAGTCCAAAAAATCATAAAACATGATGACAAGTTCTGAAGAAATTCGGTAAAAAATCTGCCATGGTAAACAAAAGAAAACGCAGCCGAAAAAAGCATTTTCACGGCGTCAGACGAAAATAACGCATGGAAATTAATTTATTACACAATCAGCAGAAATGGAAGCTTTTAGTTTCTGAACAAAAACAAAGAAGTTTTCATAATCAAAACTTGACAAAAAACTTGGAAACACCGACAGTAGAAAACCCAGTCTCCATTCCTGATCCTCAAACCCATGCAAAAAGTAAAATTTATTTCTGTAAATAAGAAACTGACTAACTGGATTTTCGATACATATTATTCATAGAAAATATGGCTTTAATTCACAAAACCAAGATTAATCATATTTGGAAAATGCAACATATAAAAGGATGATAGCTGGTTAGTATAATGTAAAATTCTTTACCGAACATTTCCGTTTTCATTTTTTCGTTTCGTTCTTCGATCTGTTGCGGCAGTCGCATGCAGGCCTCCATGACACCGGGCAGCTTGGGATCGCGTTCCGCTAGGGCCTTATAATCCACCAAGGCTTCGTCCAGTTTGTCCGTCAATTCGTACAACTTCGCTCGTCGCAATAAGGCTTTTACGTTCGATGCGTCACACTCCACAGCTAAAAAACAGCAATGAAAATATATCATTTTTATTTATTTAATTAATGTATTTACCTACAAAAGGCTGAAAAAAGAAACGCGGTATTAAATATCAGCCAAGCATTTTCCGTTATGCAAGGCAAAGCATCCGTTACAGCAACTCAAAACGATTTCACGGAACGGAAAAACGGAACGGTTACCCGTTACCGAAACCGAATAATTCTGACAAAAATAAAACACTTTACATCCTTAAATTATGTCAAATCTGCGACCACATTCTGCCGTTAACTGATTCACAAACACTTATAACAATGTAAATTATAACATAAACAACATTAAGTCACTAACATTCTAACAGTTTTAAAAACTGAATTTGTTTTTTTTAAAAACATTTTTGTTCCTTGATAACACGACGATATCATAAAATCAATGTCAAAATTTTCATAAAAATATTTGTACAGATATTTTTCGAATAATCCGCGATCCCAAAAGAAAGATCGCAGCTGTAACAAATTTTCCAAGGAATTTCAAAAGGCAGAAATATGAAAGCGAATACAAAATTTAACAAAAACATCAAACGATGTTCACCATACTATACTGTACTCACCTTTGGTGCAGTCTTCAATGGCCGTTTCGTAATTCTCCACAATTTTTAGCTTGATATAACACGCCGCTCTATTGGATAATAAAATGGATCTGTGTTTGGAAAGCAGGGATTCGTCAACTTGTTCGGAAACGCCAAGGGCAGCTGTGTAGTCCTTGAGAGCTCCATCGAAATCCTCTTCACCAAATTTCCGATTTCCCTGCGCTTTCAGCTCCAGTGACTCCGCATAAGATACCTAATTAACCGCATTATGCATAAGCTGATTTAATTTCCGTACGGTAGGCATCGAAACCGCGAAAGAACATACCAGAAGAATTTCTTCGACAGATTCGCTGGGAATTTCCGTATTTTCTCCAGGTGAAAGCTGTTCGCTTGCAACGTTGTCCATGTTCAGTATATCGAGGGCTATGGATGTCTCAAAATCGGAAAACACAAGGATGAACTATTCAACCACAAATCTTTTGGCAATTTACAGAACCACAAATTTTTTCAAATAATAAGCAACAAAACTTACAAAAGTTACACACCTGGGATTATAAAAAAAATTGAAAAGTCCTCGTTCGATGTGAATTTGCATCAGCGGCGTAACGAGCGTATCAGCGAGTCATTTCGCTCGACAACCGCCTCGGGGAAATCTGCTCCGGTGTCTGGTGCCCCCTGTGAAGGCGCCTCGTGGCTGTGCAGCATGTTTTGCGGAACATTCCAGTTTCCACCACGATCGAGGAACCTCCGAACCTGATGATCTTGAACCTTGATTCTTGACTATTTTGTAGAAATCTGGCGTATTCAGATTTGTGCGAAATCTTGAATCTTCTGAATTCTCTCTGAGACGCTCGCAAGTCGCACCGTTGTCATTTGTCAGTTTCGTAAATAGTAGCGTCGCTGGGCATTGAAAATGTCTGGAAAAGCGAAGGACTGGCATTCGAGTAAGGACATTCGTAAGCGAGCGCGTTATCTGCTGGAGCATCCCGATGAACAGATCCCGAGCGACGTGTCGTTCTTGGTCGGAGATGGACAGAATGGACCGCAGAAAATGTTCAGTTGTCATAAGTAAGCCTGCGACTCTATAATAATAAGGAAGACTGTAAATCTGCAGTAACTGTTTGCAATCCCTTTTATGGGATTAAAGCATTTCGTAGTTGTTCTGTCAGTTGTCGCTGTACTCACACTAAGTGTACATTTATGGCTTGTGCCCCATTCTTGAAGGTTCATTTTGGCGATGGTAAGTTCGATGTTCCAAGCCATGTTTTACGGCTCATTCCCCCAAACGGAAGACATAATCAAGGTTCCCGACGTGACACCAGCGGCATTTCAGCATATGCTCCGGTTAGTTAAGAATGTGTGCATGGGAACTTTTTTGAGATTGTGTGGGTTGGTGTTGCAGCTACGCGTATGGACAAAACATTGATTTGGATGATGAATGTCTGGAGACCGCATTGGACACCCTGTACTGCGCGAAGAAGTACCTTATCGACAAACTGGCGCGTACCTGTCGGGACTTTATACAGCTTGATATTACTGTATATGATTCGGATCCTTGCGTGGTTCTCCAGAGGGTAACTGGCGCCACTGCATGTTCTCGAGCGGTGTTCTATAACTGGCGGAATGTGATATAATAGTTACATAGTCTTTTTCACGGCTGGGATCAGCACGAATTGTCTTCCATAGGCGCCCCAGATTGACGAGGAGGACTTGGCCGCTCTTGCCTTAAGAGATACCGCCCATCACCCTAATGTTATGGAACGAGACGACTTTCCACGCCTTTCTTTTGACTGTGTGAAAAGAATTGTGGACGACCCTCATCTGAAGTGCAAAGAGACGGACATCTACGAAGGTGTTCGCCGGTACAGACCATGCTATATAGTGATGCGTAGCTGTCCGAGATGTTTAGAATTCGTTTTTCAGGTGGGTGGAGCTTAACGTGGGAGTTGTGACGGGCAGTGCTTTGCGGGAGGCGTTTGGCTCTTTGCTGTACTCGATCCGCTTTCCTCTCTTCAGCGCCGCTGAGCTAGCCGACGGCCCTGTAGCGGTAGGTATTTCGTCCGGAGTTTAATAATTATGAATATAACACGATGTTGCATCGCCTTTTCCATTGTAGGATGGGTTACTGACTAGCGACGAAGTCAGCAGCCTCTTCCAGTTCCTCTTTTCCAAGGTCAAACCCACCCTGCCCTTCGTCACAACGCACCGGAATCCATTGGCGAGTGCCTGGCGTTGCTGTTTCAAGCTGGTGACTGCACCGGCCGGCACGCTGGTGGAAGGATTGATCGGCAATAAACTGCGCTTGTGGGCACTTCCGGATCTAGCGCCAGAATGCTCCAAGTTTCTGCGTCATCTGGTTGAGAGCAAGTTGCACATCCGAATCGCATGCTTCGACAATGAACATCCTGGCCAGACTGCACCACTCCCTGCAGCTGTTATGCAAGAGCACAACGTCCTGTCCCATTCTCTCAAGGGTGCCTGCTGGTTTGAGTGGGACATCGAAGGGGGTACTGCTTGTAATATTCGCATTGGGATCGGCAAGAAACCTCATTTCTATCACAGTGCCGTGATGGGCTACGTCTTAAACGCGGAAAGTGGGACGGTGCCTGCCGTCGGCTGGTGGGCAGACAAGCGTGTTTGCGGTGTGGCCGACTTCCGCATTGCGTAAATATCGCGGTTATCCTTGATGTGTGGTTCTCTTGGATATCATTTGGATAGGCTTTTCGTGTCTTAAGTTTGCTCTTTGAAATCCAGAACTGTATGCTGCATATGTTCACAGGTCGTATAGTTTCTGTGTTTTCGTTTGCGTAAACAGTGTCGATGGTCGACTATTGAGTTTTCGTGGTGCGGAGGGCTGATTCGAACTCATAATGTTTCAGCACGTGAACTGGTGAAATAAAAGAACGCTTCCGTGCTTGATTTACATACATGTTAGGCTGATGGACTGTGGTTGTTTCGCACAGCTCGGGTTTCGTGCATTATGAAAAACAAACTATTTGAACAGTATGAGTACGCACTCATGCTGACTTTGATGCTGTGCCTTAATATCCCGTTATCTGAATATATCGCATTTTTCGTGTGCATGTATGCCGAACGGAATGCTGGTATCTGTTCATGTTACTCGTGAAATTTCACCTCGTCTGCACGAGGAGTCTGAAAACAGATTTGTTAAATGTATGAATCGGAAAACATTTTCCGAAATACGGCTTTTGTTGGCATTTCGTTAAAAACCAGAAGACACTCAGAGAACGTTAATACCGGTCCATTATTCAACTTCACTAATATACTTAACTAAGTGAATATCTTCACTTTCTGTATTCCCACACTTGAGCAACTTTAAATAATAACAAGAAGGGCATTTCACCATAGAATATACGTACTGTACTATAGAAGTAAGGATATCCATACGATGCTGCATGGCACTGACAGTCTGACTACATAGCAGACGTACTTACCTTTAAAACGTATCGCTATTGTTAGAAACAACATTTGTCCCGCGGGCTGCAGACATAAAACGTTGCCTGGAGGTCCAACCGCACATTGTCGTCAAAGCGGGTTCTTTTATTTTTTCCAATGCTGTATTTCTTTACACTGATTTTCAATTATGGCACAGCGCGCATCTGCCAATTGCTATGCAGTACCGGAGAACGATACATTTGGACAACGATACATTTGTCAGGACGGCAGAGTATGCAGCTTACAATTAGATTTGACAAATCCAGTTGGGTTTTTGGCTCAGCATAATCAAACGTAAACCAGATGGGACAGAATAGCGATAGATGTATTTTCTCTTTAATGGACAAATTTTAACAAACGATGCACACCCGTGTTGGAAGCAGCGCCGGCAGGGAGCGCTGGGTTTTCCTGTTCTTCAACGGTATACATATCTTCTCCACGACACTGTTTCAAGATGAGCTAAGTGGATTAAATGGTCGGCTGCAAGGTACAGTAGAAGCCTGTCGAACCGGCCAAGATCCCACTTGTCTCAACTTCACGGCATCCCAGTTCAACGGCATTTATGTCAGCGGTTTCTGGATGGGATCGGTCATGTCACTGCTCACTGGATTCTTTGTAGCGCGATTTGGCGTTTGGACTGCAAGTTACTTGACCGGACTATTCATCTTCCTTGGATCGTAAGCGTTTAATTATAGTTATAAGCAGCGCATGCCAATTTGACTTTGTTTGTCAGTGTTATCACAATATTTCTTTATGCATTCGACAGGACGCTATTCACTTTCGGACCTTATTGTTCTACCAACGAATCCGCTTTTGTAGTAATGCTGATCGGAAGGTAACGCAATTCTCTGAATTTGAACATATACAACTGAATATCATACATATGTTTGTTTATAGATTTACGGCATGTATCGGCGTTTATGGTAACTTTGTCGTATCGGGAGAAGTAAAGTCGCACTGGTTTGCTGGAAAGGAGTTGGCTTTATCGTTCAGTATATACTTTTGCTGTGGGCGGATAGGTGCGTCATTAATATAGATTTTCTGAATGCTGAAATGTAGTCGAAAATAAATGTGTGTGCATATTTCAGGATCAATCGTAACCTTTGCTTCAGTCGGTTCGCTTCTCGAAGCTCTTGGACTACAGAATGCTCTATGGGTTTTATGGTTTCTAACACAAGGGGCGACCGTTTTTGCTGTTCTCTCCGGTTGGGTGTATAAAAAATACACTTCCGCCCAAATGGATGTAGAAGTGGTGGCTGATTCAAGCGCAGTCACGTTTAATTTGTACACTTTGGGACAATTGGGCACCAGCTGCTGGTTAATGTGTGCGGTGATATTCTTCTTCTATGGGGCGCTTAATTCCATGCTGGCGGATGGAACGAAATTCTTAATCGTAGGTGTTTCATTTCAACTTCGAAACGCGCTGTTTCGCTAAGGTCAATCTGAGTCGCATATTTTTTATCTCAAACATAAACGAACCGCAAGTCTGTAGACCTTTAAACGACAGAAATTCATAAAAGTATATATACGCAAGATAACAGGACAAAAACGGCTTGTGGTACTCTTATGTATTAGGCCTCTTTTTATGTCTATGAGCATGGATTGATTCTGCTCTTTTCAGGAAATGTATGACTATTCCGAAACGAGAGCCGCAGTCATCGTCGGCATCATCCCAGACATCGGTCTAATCGCACCGCTGTTTGGATGGATGATCGATCGATACGGTCACCGGGACGTTATCACTTCCTTAGCCTCAATATTTATGCTGCTCGCATTTCTCCTTATCTCCCCGATTCCCGTTCCTGCAGCGATGGTAACCGGACTTAGTTGCCTAGCTTTAGCATACGCCATGGATCTCGCTTGTTTCTGGAGCAATATCGCAGTTCTAGTCACCTACCCACCGTACGTCGTTATCGGACTGGGTGTGAGCATCTCGTCACAGTTGTTAGCCAGTGGACTTTTGCTACTGATCAGTGGATTCATACTAGATGATACGTCTGTGTCGAAGGAAGCAAGATGGCTGAATTTTTTTGTTGTGGTAACGTTGTCGGCCGGTATGGCTGTGATCTTGACAGCTGTTTTAATCATTTACGACTGGAAGAAGGGTGGGAAGAAGTTACGGTGGAGAGCGAGTGCGATGCCGTCTATTGTGGCTGCCGAAGGAAATCCCATGGTGATACAGGAGGAAACGGAATCTTTGATAAGCAAAGGTCAAACTATAGAACGGTGACTGCCGGCGAAAGTGTGTCTTGAAAGCCCATATGGTTGAATTTAGAAGATACGCAAGTTTGTCGCATTACTCAAGTTCCAGGCAAGCTGCCCATGACCGATGCTAGAGCTTTTGAATAAAGCATTGTTTTTTCGTGCATTGTTAGCATTTGTTGCATGCGTGGTTTGTTATTATAATATTATGCGCCCAGAGTAAGGGATCTGTAACAGATGTTGGTACAAAAGAATGTATGGTTGTGCATTCCCACAAGACAGATACCGTACTCCGGTTCAAGGTACCTAATGATTCCTTTCGTGGTAAGCGAAGTGACCAGTAAACTAACACATGCAAATCAAAAAACTGTAAGTTTAATGCATTACCGGTAACACATACAGACGAAACTGGGCTGTAGTGCAGAAGAGTTCTGTGTAGCATAGTTAAGCTTTTTCTGCCGTAAGTAAAAGAACAGAAAATCTATCACCAATAGTCTTGCAGTATTGTTGCGTGTGAGCTTACATTCTGAGTTTGAAACCGGCAGTTTCTGATCAGTAAATAAGTAGTTAAAGAAGATGCCAATCGTTTGATTTCTCATCGTACTTGGAGGTCAATCAGGTAGCGCGAAGCTGTTTCTCCTTATGACAGATACGGATAGTTGGAGTAGGCCTACTACAAAATTTGTAGTACAAATCGAATTCGGGCCACATGTAAATGCAAATCTCCCACCGAGGTGGAGAATTTGCATTTACATGTGGCATAACGTCCTGTTTTCACAGCCCGTCACTGACAACTGCCGAAACATGATCGGCCTCTTGACCCAGCCTTGCTCCCCTTATGGAAAATGTTCCGCTAGGTATTGGAAATTTTGCATTGGCAATGGTACCTCTACCGATTTGAAATGTGCTCACTGTTGCGAATTTATAGAATAACTGAGTGAAGTGAATAGTGGCCAATCGATAACAAATAATTATTGTGGTCGTCTACACGAAGTTTTGCAGATGCCACCACTCGAACCAAAAGCTGTACAAAAAATAATACACGACTATGACATCACAGCCTTTGTCATGTGAAGACCGAAAACGCGTGCAAATAAGTCAATTGCTTATGTATAAAATGTGAAAGGTCAAACTAAATACTGCCAGTATCCCTGACATGTTATTCTGAATATTATCAAAAAGCTACGTGATACTTTTCCAGCTAGACCATCATTAATTTTTGTCAGTAATCGAGTACTTTTACGCCACCTCATTAAAGCGATAAATTACTGACAAACTACCAGCGGCGCATCGAGTCCCCTATGCATTGCAATAACTTGTTATACATACACACAAGGTAGATTTTTTCTAGCAGGTAGAAAAGACCACCACACAGCAAGCAGTTGATTACCTATGTATGACAACATGACGCTGGCAGCTATTGGTAAAACGCTGCTTTCATTTCCATACACAACACCTTAACGCTGGAAAATAATTTCCCTATACAGCAAGTTACAGCCTTCGCAGTGGTACCAGGCGCTAGCATACGAGCAGTCAGTAAATGATTAGGTACTTCACCGCACTTATGAAATATTGATATGCAGTCGAATGTTCGGTTTGTTAGATTACGATATTAGGCAAGGAAGATTCGATTCCTAGCAAGGTTGTCTTAGTGTGAAACCGTACGTGAAGAATGAAAGTGACACAACGGTCATCCGCAGCTCCAGCTGTCGTCTGCCTTGCGGTTCTGATTACCAGCTGTGCGGCCATGGTTGATGTTGCTTTGGTCGAGTTTCTCTTGTGGGGGAACAAAACAGCAACCAGTCTGAACATAACTGGTCCGTTGTTAGATAAGGGGGAACAAGAGTTGCGTACAAAATACAACTCCATCTTGAACGTGACCACGGTGGCAC
>JAQGAU010004995.1:0-10793 GCA_034698045.1 Paramacrobiotus richtersi | reverse complement strand
CAGGCGTTTCATCGATTGGTGTACTGTGTGAAGAATGGACAGAAACAGACTTCCAGCCCGTCCAGTAAGTATGAACGATGAATTTTTCGTGTATTCATTTTTGATTTGTTGGTGGTGGTTGCGACTTGAACGACTGCCAGCAAGACCTGCACGTTTTAAGATCCTTAACATCTGCACAAAATTTTCATATATCGTTTCATTCTTCTTTGCTGTTTATGTTATATAGATTCCAAAAAAAGGCATGATTTTGAAAGAATTATGAAAATACCAATTACTGAGACAGAAATTCACGTAGAACATGCTCTGGATAGTTGCCACATTTATGTAGCCATTACACTACGATTTACCATAAACGTAGATTCCCTATTGTGCCGCTTAACAGATAAACACGATTTCCAACTGTAATATTTAGGTGTTCGGGATGCCAAACGCTCACGAAGTCGCGACTCGGACGATTCTTTCCCACGTCCCACAAAGTTATCCGTCAGCCAGGACGACCTGATTCTGGGCTGCCTATGGGAGGAGCTCAGTGCGGAGCCCATTTCAGACGGACCCGGCTCGACGGCCACCGTCCAGGATACATCCTTAACCGAATCACTGCTGGATACCGTGGCCAAGATTGTGCACTTTGTCGATCGGGAGTTCTTGCAGAGTGAACACGGGATGATGGAGATTATTCTGCGGGAGTTCTTTGCGGCCAAGCATCTGGGCATGCTGTTGCCTATCATGACGGGGAATTCCTTTGAGTATGTGCCATCCGGGGATATGGATCCCCCGCATCTGCGGGTGTTGGTGGGGAAATGCGAGTTGGCGCTGGATTTGTTCTTCCATAATTTAGTCACGACAGGTATGGGTTGTCGATTTCTTACGCTTTGTAAACTTGAAATATAATGTGCTAGAACTGAGAAAGCGATCTTTGTTATTGAGTTTCGGCTCTTTTTTTCTTCTTTGACTCCGGAAGGGCAGTTAAACTATGCGCAGCTAAAAATTTCATGATTACTTTAAAGTCAAAATATCGGAACACAAGTGGGGATCGATTAGCCTTATTTAATCTGAATCCAATAAGACGAAATGAGATTAATGAGCAGATTAAGAAACTATTTATCTATATCGAAATGTTCAAAAAGTTTCATACGACGATTAAGAAAAAAACGGGCTTTTGGCTTCCATAAGGAGTTTCAGCTGATCAGTGAAGTGATGTAGTTGATACGACCAGACTATCGCAAATTCTCACAGAATAGCCTTTCAGTGGATGGTGTTTGTGTAGTGTAGAAGAAGTCGCGTCGGCAAATTGGTAGCAGTTACAGTACACACTCTTATTCAGTTTAATAAAAACTACGCATTTTAGGCTTTATCAGCGACGAGCACATCCTGACCGTCTTGAAATCCATCGGCCTCGACCTATCCCCCTCCAAAAAGAACGAACCCTGGCCGTTGTACATCCCTCGCGGTTTCCTGTCCTTCTTCGGTCGTGTCCTCCTCAAATGGCAGTTCGACCAGCAGGACGACGCCCATGAATCCCCCCGTCACGCGCCCATCTCCTCGACCGCCACCTTAACCATCTGGTCCCGGGTGTGCGTCGCCCTGCAGCACCGCGCCCTCGGGAACGCGGACACGGTCCCGATTCCCAGTTGGTGGAAAACCCGTATGGAGTTTGAGGATCTCAATCCGGAGCACCTGTACTTACTCTTGTTGGCGTTCCATGGGCTGGCGTTGATGCAGAAGAAGAGTGTACTGACACAGTTGGCCGCGGCGTTTGTCAGCTGCGCGTGTAAGATCAAGGAATGGAGTGAGAAGAGTCTGCTGATAGTGGCGCGGATTCTGGTGACGGTGGAGTACTTGATGCATCGGCTGTATGAGCCGGCGGATTCACTGATGCGGCAGGTGGAGTGGTTGTTGTTCCCGGCGGCGGCGCAGACGAAAGGAGGGGATATGCAGATACCGGCGTATGACTTGGCGCAGAAGGTGAGACGGCAAATTTTATATTCGCTGCGTCACGATTGGGAAAATCAGTAATGCGTTGTACTTCAGGAATTACGGTCCTCTGCTGTCGGCATGATTTATGTACAGATTCTGGATTTGCAGTTACACTGCACGCATAATATGGGAGATTTCGTAGCGTATGGGCTTGCTGCGTGTTTTGGTCGTATATCGAAACCCATTGATTACCTATACATTTAGAGCAAGTGTTAATAATTCGAATAGTTTGCCGAACTTTTTTTAGAAATGAAATTTAGCTGATGATCTTTTCGATTGCGTCTCGCTGCTGGGTACAGAAATCAAACGAAGTAGTAATAAAATTCACCAGAAAAACAGTTTATTACCAAAAGATTATTTATTAATAGGTCTGTGAAATGTCATCGGTGGATCAGGCCAGATATCCGGACCTCTACCGTGTCTTTTACTACGTGATCGTCCCCGAGACTACCCATCAGGATCCGCTCACCCTGGACGGTTTGGCATGCAGTTTCCTGCTGGCGCCCAACAAGTTTCCAGAGTATGCGGATTTTTATCAAGCGTTGAATACATTATGGAATCAGCTGCACGGGAAAACGGTGCAGGAAAGTGATAGTCTGCGGAATGTTGCAACGTTCAATTACGCGGCGTTGTTGATTTGGAGATTGCTGAGGGTGCTACCGCCGTCTTTGGCCCACTGGGATATGCTGCGGAAGGATGGGCAGGAGTTTGCGCTGGATTCAGTGCAGAACGTCACCGCCGCACTGTGGACGGCGAGGTTGACGAACAAGTCGTACAAGACGTGGCTGAAGGATACGTTCGTTAAACTGGGTAAGTAATTTGATATTGGAAAGATTTGATATTAATATTGGAAAGAATTAGTTAAATCATTTTCAACCAGTCGATTTTTTTGAATCCTTCGCATATGGGAAAAGGGATATTGAATATTGAAAAATCTGGCATAACCCACATACAGAGAAAGTTTAATTCGGCTACTCGGAAAAATTTCGATTTGGTGTATTTTAAACAGGGCTGACTCCGCTGAACGCTGACCTCATGCTGTCCAACTGCGCGGACACAGTCGGTCTCAATAAGGATCTCCACCGGCTGCGCATCTTCATGGAATCCTTCCTCAGCACCCAGCGGGAACAAAAACGCAAACTAGAAGTTCCCCGCGCCCCAGAAATGCCGGCCATTGACGCCTCGCCCTCCGAAGAAACTGCGCGATACGAGTTGGCGGACAGTGGACTACGGACATGGCTGTACGATGGACCGATGATTGACGATCGGGATTTCCCCAAAATTCCCCTGTCACTGAGTTTGGTGTGTTTGGTCAGCAAGGTGCAGCAGGCTATGGAGGAAATCATTCGGGATACCAATCTGGACCGATCTCGGCTGAATAATGCGGCGACGACGTTTGTACCGCTGGTGCTGGATTGTATAGCACAGTACGGACATTTCTGCGCGTCGAGTCTTATGAACCGGCTTGCGGAAAGGATCACGACCGGTGGCAATACAGTGGAGGTAAATTTGAGTTGCAGTCTCAAAGTTCTTCTCTGATCACCGCTCTGTGACTTTTGTCATTTAGATTTCTTGAAACTGTAGTACCAGTAGCTTTTTATCTTTGAACCCAATTTTTTTCTAAAACCTTGAACAAATTTCCGAAACAGTTCAAATTTATAAGCGATGATTTGGATGAAATAATATTATGATGAAAAGTGCTTTTTTCGCGTGATCTGACGCAGCTTCCCTGACTGTCGTGTAATTCTCTCTGTTTGTTAGGTTTACCGACAGCTTCTCTTCGTATGCGGCCAAAACAACGGCACTGTTCTGGCTAGTACCAATCACGTATTAGAAGCCATTCCTCCATTACTAACCGACGTCCTGATCGAGTGGCAAATGAAGGAAGCCGGCAATCAGCCCTTGTTCCCCTCGCACAAGGACTACCAGCACAATGAAGCCATGACCTTTGACGGATTCATCAACAGTGCCATTACCACCCACATGACCGGCACGACCAACATCAAAGTGGGCAACGCGTCGGGACGGAACCTGTCGTTGAAATACACGCTGAATATCCTGGTGCAGTTTCTACATGAGCTGGTGCCCTGGCTGCCGGTCACTGTGGATACTGGGTTGAAGGAACAGTTTCGCAAGGCCCTCATGCCGGTGGTGATGGGGTGCTTTGTGTCGGAGGATGCGGAAGTGGCCAGTGGGATGCTAGAGAAGATTCTGGGAGATAATACTTTTCAGGTATTGTTGACATCTTATCAGAATAGCGAAATCTTGCATTATATCGACCATACGTTTGCAGGTGCAGTATATGAAAACGCTGATGTATCTCGTATACGACATCCTCAAACTCCTTCGCGACGATTCGGTCAGTGCAGATATGGACCCGACCGGCATCGCCAGCAAATGCGTGGAGACCTTTAACGCGCTATTGGACACACAGGCCGGGCGCACCGCCATGGCTGCGATCTTCCAGGAGAAATCCTTTGATATCACGGAAATTATGCTGTCTATCACGAAATCCCAGTTTTCCAGTGCCTACGATGTGATGGTGCTGAATTTTGTCAACCGCATCTTGGTAGAAACGGCTAAATCGTCGGATGATGCGACACTGGCCTTGTTGAGTCAGTCGTTGAGGAAAATTGAGCAACGGTCTCCGGAGGTGATGCAGATGTGGATGGATAAGGTCCTGCGGAATCCATCGTGGAAAGACGGGAATGAAAGGAAATGTGTGGCGTTCTTGGAGAACTGGGTGGCATTTATACAGGTGAGCCGCGTAATTAACATTTTAGCGGAATTCGACACTTGGAGAGACTGGATTCTTTCTGGAGTAAAGGGATTGTAAAGTTCAGTGAAGATACTGGAGTTGTACTTCCTGCACTGCACTCAGTTTGCATTATTAGTTTTACCAATAACTGGATCGATTATTGAACAATTGTGTATAATATTTTCAGGTGGCGGATCGATCCTTGAGCGAGATGCTGGCCGAAGTCCTTCTGAAAGCCCTCACCGCCATCGTCTCCCCGAACATGGGAGTTTCCGGCTCGGACTATCCCCTCTTCGCCGACCTAATGCCTATCATGGAAGTGTTAGCCGCCTCCTGTAAAACCGGCCACGAACTGCTCCTTACTTCGTCCGTGACCTGGTTGAAATCGTGCATCCAGTACCTATCCCAACGGGAAGTCAAGGACAAGTTGGACGAAGGAGTCACCGGTGGAACACTGGATCAGGTGATCAACGCTATTGGGGGGTTGTTGTTGTATGTGGGGCGGATCTTGTCGGCGTTACGGCATGATACGAAGCGCACCGCGTCCCCAGATCCCGATGATCTGGATGTGGAGTCCAGTTTGATTGATGAGAATGATGAGGATGAGGAGTCGGCGCACGGGGAGGAGTCCGGGGATGAGGTGGACGATTCTAAACTGTGTACTTTCACCATTACGGCGCGGGAGTTTATGAGCCAGCACTGGTATGTGATTTGAATTGCTTTTATTTGAATCATCTCAGACTTATTCTCTCGCTCTTCTGATACTTTCTCTGGAACCTAGATTGAGTATGTTACGTTTTTCTTCTCTGAATCTGTGTGAGTAAAATTACTTTCTTGTGTTTTCTGGTTTCTGGTGTTTATATAAGGTAGTGGCTGTTTTAATTGTAAATTACTTCGCTTTTTTACTAATTTACCCGCTATAGGTATCACTGCCACACCTGCGGCCTGACCAACGGTCAAGGCATGTGTTCCGTCTGCGCCAAAGTCTGCCACCGCGGCCACGACGTCACCTACAGTAAATTCGGTTCCTTCTTTTGCGACTGCGGTGCCAAGGACGAGGGATCCTGCCAGGCACTACGCAAACGTAACGCCCTCGCCGTGGAAGAATCCTCCAGTATCCTCATCGGTAACCGCGCCGTGGGCGCTTTCTCCTCGACCTCCCTGGGCGCTGCCAAAGGAGCGGACGCCTCCAATGGCTCCTTCCACCGCTCCAAGGAGATGGACGAACTGAATCACCAGCTGCAGGAGCAGTTAAACAGTCAGCGGGAGGCGTTGACGAGGTTATTGAATGGATTGGATATTAGTTCTGTGTTGATTTCCCTGATGGGACACTTGGTCAGTGGGGCCAATGGGGTGGTGCGAGCGCTGTGTTCCAGTGCGGGACGCTCGGAGAAGGTGGCGCAGCGATTGAAGACACTGCAGAATGTTACGCTACCGCCTGGAGGCAAGGTGGTCGTGGAGTTGAATGATCGGTTGTTGCAGACGTTGGTGGCCACGCAGGAAGGGACGTTTGAAACTATCAAGAGCAGTGTGTACGTATCTACGGTTTTCGTCTAGTTTAGAGCTCACTCGTTATTGATCTGTCACACCTCAGATAATGTAGTGTAGTAGTAGTAATGATACCTGTTTGACGTTCACTGGCGTTTTCAACATATTTAGTGTGAAGTTTACTGAGGTTTCGTCTTCTTTTACTTATGAGTTCTACTGTTCTGATTGGGAAGGTAGATTTGATAAAAGTTGCTGAAATTGACCTTACTTGCTTGTGCAGGGAGGCTCCCGATATCACCACCGCCCGCACTATGCTACACCAGAACGCCGTGCGACGTCGTGTCATGGCCGTCTTCTCCCACGGTCCAGCCAAATACCTGGCCATGGCGGTGGAAAAGACCAAGATCTCCGTGTATCAACTCTCCCATCTCCTGAAGCAAGTCTGTGATCGTCACCAGCTGCCGTTGAACGGGAACGGCAGCGGCGCCGCTACCAAGCTGATGCTGCCGTGTCATGGCAATATCGTCTTCCCTTTTAACGTCTGGGGCATTGTGGTGAATCCGCTGCGAGAAGGACTGATTGCCGTGGCGGGGAATAAAGACTGTGTGGCGGTGTTGATGAATCCGGAACTGAGTACACATGAACAGATTACGGTGAATTTGGGATCGTTGGATAGTGGGAATTTCATCGTCAAGGTATGCTTTATGATATCTTCTGACTGGAAAGTGAATGATGCACAATAGTGCTTTTTGCGTATTTTTAAATGAAATTTAGTGATCTCACTGAATTGCGTCTTAAAAGACTGTTATCAAGCGCGAATAGAAAGATTTTCCGATTTTTGGCGAGCGGAATGCATTTTGTTGGGAAAGGTTTCATTTTTTTTTAGCTTTCCGATTGAAGGTTTAGTTTAGTTCTTATAATTCGAAAATGTCGGGCATTTAACATTTTGCTGATTGAATGAGAAAGATGCCCAAAATGACGTCGACTTGATATAGGTTCTGTGGATGCCCGATTCCCAGACGGAATTACTCGTCGCCACCCAGGACTCAGTCAAGATTTTCGATCTCTCCAAGAACACAGAACGTCCGGTGTATGATCTGCTGATTGCCAACGGCAAGATTCGCGATGTGGCGGTGGCCTTCCTGGGTCGAGATCCCCATGTATTGATCATGTCGTCGACGGGGCAGGTGTTTGTGCAGGAACTGAATACTCAGACCACGGCGGATATGGGGCCGTTTTTCGTAACCACCACGCTGAATTTGGCCAATGCGGAGCTGCCGCGGGAGACCTCCCGCGATGAGGATGACACGACAAAAGGCGGCGTGGCCGTTTATTATTCGCATGCGCTGCAATTGCTCTTCCTCAGCTATGAACAAGGTACACATAATTTAATAAGTTAATGATATGAGTACCTACTTAGCGAAACTGTAGTAGGGTTGTTTGTATTTTAAGATGTTATAATCTTAATATAATTCTCAAAAGTGAGGTCTATGGGATCAGATGATGAGTTGTCTGTTTATCGTCATGGGTTGATTGACATTCTTTTTTTGCAGGGAAGCTGTTCGCTGCTCCGTTGACTAGCATCCCATCCGATAACAGCGTTATTCCCGTAACGGAACTAACCTTTTCCAAACAGAAAGCCGACAGCATTCAAGGAAAGTCGCTATGTAAGTCTCAAATTCCAGTCAAAATGAAATGCGTAGAGTTTGATCTGTGGTATAAATAAAGTGTGGTTCCTGACGAATTCTCTGTTTTGTGTTTATAATTTTTATTGAGTTTTTTAGACTGTACAGCTGAATGTCTAACGAAATTTGAACCTGAACCGAATTTCATTTGTCATCTTTTTCGTAGGGTGTTTCTCGGAGAGCGGTGGCTTCCCCGGCCAGCTCTTTGCCTGGCTACAGGGCATCAGTACCCCCATGGTCCTCGTCATTGACAGCGACACCCTGGCCTTCCACACCGTCAACATCAACATCAAAACCACCAGCAAAATCAAAGCCCTGGACATGGTAGTGACCAAGTATACGTCGGCAGATGGTCCCCATACCATTCTGGCGACCGTCAACGATGATGGGACCTTGAAATTCTACTCCCTCCAGTCGGATTCCACCACCTGGATGCCCACGGACGCCACCGCCATGGCGCGCTCCAAGTGCCGTGTCAGTGTCCCGAAGAGTAAAGAGTCGAGCTCCTCGAATCCCAGCTTCCCCGTGGATTTCTTTGAGAACTGCACAGTACTGAGTAATATTGAGTTTGGTGGGGATTTGGTGGATGTTTATCCCAAGGGGAAGCTGAAGTCGCGGTTGGAGCAGAATGCCACGTATATTGTTAGTGAGCGGACGCAGGGGTTCAATCTGGAGGTGACGAATTTGGATCATAGTTATGCCTTTTGTGGCTTCCGTGTGGGGTTGGGCGCGCAGGGGCTGGACAAGTATCCGACATCTGTCAAGGTAAGCAGAACTTCAACACTATATTTGTCAGTGCAGTTAAATTGAAACTCAGTATTATAGAGAAAGTTTTAGTCGTGTGTTCCAGCTATACGTCGAGTTTGCACTGTTGTTGTGTACCCAACATGTATGATCGTAGTCTGTGGGCACCGTAATGTGGCATCAATATACGCAAACGTACAGTACAATTATTAAGAATTCGTCATTGTCAACTACAGTGTATAATCTTAATACGTATCTTTTACCACTTCTTTTTTCATAAATAGATCGTTGCGAGTTTTCAACCATGTGGATTTGTACGACCGAAAACGCTGTGCAAAAAACGTTTAAGAAACACAGTTGTGCGAAGAAATGAACGTTCTAGGATGGATGCTTGTTAGAAATGTCTCAGTAGATGTCGGTAATTTGAATGCAGTGTGTTCCGCAGCAAAGTTGTTTTCTCAGCGCTGTGAATTTGTTTCCGACGCTAAGCTGCTTCGCATTTAGGCATCCAACTGACGCGAATACCAATTGTACAGCGATTTTGTCCTGTATGGCGCTTACAAGCTAGAACGAAAAATAACTATGTCATCTTATATGTTTTTATGAAAGTTATTGGGAAGTGGGAATGAAACTAGTAAATAAGTACAACGCGTTCTGTTGGGTTGTTCCTACAGTGCGGTTCTGTTTGATCTCCAGGTGTTTGGTCGGAGCAAGCCCTTCATCTTGCAACGCGCCCGGCACTTTGATTTTCCGCTAACCGAAGAGGAATCCGTCCTGGCCGACCGTAAACTTACCGTCCACTTTTCCCCAGCGGAAACGGGCGGTATGACCTATCTGGACTCCATCGTCATCTACAGCAAGGCGAAATCCACGTTGGGCTGGGATAAGGAGGGCGACCAGACCCAGTTGACCGAACCACCCAGTAAACTCTTAACGACCAAGTGCGCCGTGGTCAATCTCATCGACACCGTACTGGGCCGGACGTTGAAGGCACTGGAACTGGCCATCTCCATCTGGCCACTGGATACGGCGGAGTTGCGGAATAATATCATGGATAAGACGATTAATCTGATTAGCACGTGTCAGGCGCTACCCCAGGTGTATCACAATGCCAAATGTCTCTTGTTCCCGGTGCATGATTTCCAGAGGAGTCAGTTCCATTCGGCCAAGGATGTGGCGGTCATTGGACATTGTATTAAGATGTTGGAGGAGCTGGTTGGGCAGATGAAGAACGGGTAAGAACTTGGATTACGTTTGTCCTCTGTGTGCTGTACGTTGAAGAGGATTCGTTTTTTACCTACATCGTGTCTTTTTCACATAACAGCAGTCTGCTCGTGTTAGTTCTTTATTTTGCGTTATCAGTGTTCAGTATGGTCAGCATTATTTGGATTTCGTGTATTTCTCTAAAATTTCCCTATACCATATTAAAGGAACCACTGTGCCGTTTTTTCTGCGTTAGTTAGAAAATTGCCCCTTGTTTCAGTAATGCCGCAACCCACAACCCGGTGGATTCCTCCAGTTTCTTCCATCTCTTGGTCAGTCTCCGCCCGATCGCTGCCAAACGCCCGGCTAATCTCTACCAGCAGTTAATCGATATGGTCGACGAGACGAAGCTGGAATTGAGCCGCCCTCTTGTCAAGGAACCTCTGCGGAAAACCATCCGCAGCGAGTCCCGCCAATCAACAGTCAAAGCCTCCTCCTTCCTGGAAAGCCTAGCCAGTCTGTTCTGGCAGATCCATGGATCCCTCCCCAAGAAAGTCACCGTGGCCAACGTGGTACAGCTGCAAGAACTACTCCCCATCGAGCACACAGTGCAGTTTCTGATTGAGATCATCCACGTGGTGATGGCGGCGGATGCGGAGATGATCCCCGTGGGCGTCAAGTTATACGTGTCGTTCATCGGGTGTAAGGACCAGATGGTGGCGTTGGCGGCCAAGAATGCCATTCTGCGGACCGTGCGACCTAGGGAGGTCGGTGTTAAAGCCGTGGTTAAGGAGATTCAACGGCAGTCGCGGGAGCGGATTGAGGAACCGGTCAGTGCGCCGTTGATACCGGATCTGGAGGAGGGTGGTGATTCTGATGAGAATGAGGCCGATGAGAGCTTCCCGGTGCAGGAGCCGGTGGGAGGGGATGCGGATGTC
>JAQGAU010004994.1:0-10794 GCA_034698045.1 Paramacrobiotus richtersi | reverse complement strand
TTCGTTGCGTTTATGTTGCGAGTTTCGGGCTTTTGGAGATGGATGGGGCATGGTGAGGATGTGTCATACGTGCTGGTCGGACTTGATGCTACGGCCGTACTAGTGGTCAGCTTGCGGACAACCACTCAGCCGACCGACCGTCGGCAGACTCAGCTTTTATGTCTCGTTGTATAAGCAAGGTTTCGGGCGATGCGCATAGATTTTTATTTGGATAAAGCATTTACAAGTTTGCTGGAGTTAGCAAATGACTGCTCGGAATGGATTTACGCAAGAAACAAGTCGAATTATCACAGAACAATATTGCTGGAAGATTAATATGACGAAATTGAGAAACAGTTTAACAATGAGACAACTTGATTGCGTATACAGCATGAGCTATAGCCGTACGGTAAAATTATGAATCTATCAGAGTTTTATGCAAAGACTTCGGTTTAGGTTTAATACAATGAGGAAAATCCTTATACTTTTAAAAATTATCCATTAAAAGAATCATATGCATGCCGAAAACCAATCTTGTTGGCTATGGTTGCTGCAGATGTTCAGTAACATTCGAAATCTCAGTTATGTGGAAAAATAACTATAATACAGTACTAATTCACGAGAACGTACAGAGCTTTTGTGGACATGTTTATTGTGCGATATTGTTTTGGCAGATCAGTTTTTCGGCTGGTAAGCGGTTCGGACTCGTAGCCACGACCGACTTGTACCGGTGCGTTAGGTAAACTTTACCGGAAAGTGTCTATATAAACGTCACAACCCAAGTGGCAGTTGTCCAGTTTTAGCGGTGAACTGTTGACAAGATTATTTATTTATGAAGGCATTTGAAGCGCAGACAATTTGGGGCGTCACCGTGAGATCCTCCTCGAGTACACAGACGACTTTAGCTCAGTCGTGGCCGGCCGCGCGGGGTTTAACCAACCGGCCACCTCTTACCCTAAAGCCCAGCTTCCCCGATTAAACAAGTCCAAACATATACTGTGTGTTGTCAACGTGTTGGCCGGTGGCATTTCAACGTTAAAACCTCACCTGATCATCAGTCAAGACGGGCGCTTTGAACAGATCATTTTCGAGAGTGTTTACTGTAAATACGTAAGCCTCTTTACCTCCGCTGAATAAACATCAAGTTCACTGTCACTGTGTTGGAGGAAGAGAAAGTGTTACAGTCCCTGGTGGTGATGGTGAAAAGGTGCTCAATTGATAAAACAATAACCGGTGTAATTAATTTTATTTACACCAAGTCAACATGGTGTATACATAATATTTTTTCTATAAAAGATGTTTTTGACGAACGAAAGCCTGTCGGCTGCCTGTTTAGATCATAAAATCTTTATGCTCGGCATTTTTTTAGACACCTAATTCGTAAAGATAACTGTAGTTTTTGATTGTTGTAAACAAACCAATGAAAAGTTTTTATATAAGACCAAAGTAACATGGTCAACCGGAACTCTAGTTACCATACCAAAATGTGTCTTTGCGTTCAAATTTCCAGATTTCGGTACTAGTATAGCTGACAGTCTGACACACTGAATAACACACATTAATACTGTATAATTATGTTTACAAAACTTGCAGTCTGTCTGTGCATTCGTCTGTCACTCATAATATTTCGGGCATGCATACTTTTTTTGCATTGGAGGGAAGTGTGATATATTACGAGTTCCGTGAAAAAAGTGATTTATTGAATGGACTCAGCCGAAGTATGTAATTTAAGTCGTAATGTTTAGGACTATTACCATCTCTTCACGCAGTTGTATTTCCCACTGTGGAACCATGATTCTGGCCCGCCAAAATTAGATAGCGACCGATTCAAGTTTTCGGTTAAACTGTTTACACCGGTCACCTTGCAATACCTAGACGAACACCATAAAATGATTTTTTTTCTTGCGCATATGTATAGGAGTGTGATTGCGCAACATGGCGCCCGACAGACGGACAATGCAAAATAGCTTTTCGGAGTATCTACGTACAGAGATAAGCAATAATTATCATGGGGCACTAGGGATCGCGTAATATGGCGGCCAATACATGTACAAAGATGAGATCTTCGTACTATGGCAGCTGACATAATATATTATATACGGACATCCGAAACGCAGAGTCTGCGGAGCATACAGCTCCAAGACTTCCGGTTTGTGCCGGTAAAAAATACCAATAGCACAACACAATATGTATGTTTTATTATTAGTTTAGCGGTAAGTTACAGCTGACAAGTAAACAGCATGCGCACTGCGCATGACAGGCATGTACCGGTTATAGCAGCCATGTACAGGTCAAATTCGTTCTATGCAGGTTCACAAGTGATAGTCTGTTTCAGTATTTTGTAGGAGCATGTATGTAGTCGGTAACATGATCAAAAAATTTAATATGTTTTATGTTGACATTTGTGCATCTACTTGTTTCATGAGGATTCATGTATGATTCGAATGCAATCGATACTCGCGAAAAAGCGATGGTATAAATAAATTATAATCCCATATATACTTGCTGCTTTAGCCTCGATCGATCCATCCACGATCATGCGACACGAACTGCAGAACATAATTTTATTAATATTAATCCTTGTATACTGTGTAGTAGATACGTTTACTTCTTGAGCAGATTAATGACAAAGTCAGGAACTAATTTCCTGCTTGTAATTACAAGCAGGAAATTAGTTCCTGTTTGTATATTATAATATACAAAATAAAAAATCGTATGTAATTTTTTTGGGATGATTGTGCAATCGATGTTGATGCCCAAAACTCGGCCCTTGTTTTCTGCATGGCCAAGTTTTACGCTACATTCTATTCATTTTTTGGCAATATCATCGCAACAAAATGCTACTTTTTATATATTAATATTACGGATACTGTAAATTAGATCGAAGATTACTGGGCTTCTTACATTTTTAAGGAGACGTTTGAATGCAAACGCATTTTGTTGTACAAGGTGAAAAATACTATCACTTTCTTATTAACAACTTTTAGATTACAGTGTATTCATGAATAAACCATGAGTAATGTCAAGATTTACTTATGTGGAGCATAAAAATATACTTACGAGCACAGCTGAACGAGTAATTATGCAGTTACATTTGGATATTTGGAAGTCGACTACCATACCGATGCAATCTCGACTGACAGTGAATTACAGAAAATTCCATTTGAACTGTCCTTCCGCAGAGAGTTCATAGTACTATATGACTACTATGACAAGCTCCAAAAAACCAGCTGAACCAATTTTTTGCTAACCGGAAGGTTAGAAATGAAAATTCTGTTCCAGATTGCAATTGTTTCTTGCCGGGTCAGAGCCACCGCGGTCATTTACTCAAGCTCAAACAAGAGGTTACCAATATAAAAGTCCATTTTTAATTTCTGCAATACACAGGCGAACTGTTGGTCGGACAACTTTATTCAATTAGACTTTCGGCTGGAGGCTTTTAACTTTATTTCATAATGTTGGCCATAACAATACTTGCCGCCGGTGAGTGAATTCCCTTACTGATGAACCATTCTTGCTAGGTTTATTCGCTTTTTTCGTGATAATATTAATGAAAAACATTAGTGATAAAAATAATGTTTGATTAGTAATTACTGGTTATTAATCAACTTTCTAATGGTTACAAAAGAGTTATTTGACTGTCGGCAAGTTTGTAAATCATTATCTAACATTGTGTCGCTGAACGTTTTCTTTTGCCATTTAACTGTTAGCAAATCTCTTAATTCAAAGCCACACTTGTAGAACTGCATGCGTATTTTGTTATTTTTAAACGGCAAGTTAATTATTTCTACTGAAATATACTGCAGTACACGTCCGCTTACTGTTGTTGTAGTTAAACGTTAGACAGATCAACTGACTAATAATTTTGTTATAATTAATTATACTTAACTATAATTATACTTAATTATACTTAATTATATTAATTTATAATAATTTTATATTGTTGTTTAGTAATTATATTTCGAATACTCAATCGATATTTACTGAGTAACTGATAAAACACTTAACGTTATCAACTTACATGATCTTATATAAATTAAACCTCATTCCATAACAAATAAGAAGAATCCATCCATATTGAGTTAACGTTTGCAAATAAATTTAGTGCTGGGCGTGGCTACGGCAAATCAGTATGCGCAGTACCAAGCCCCTGTAGCATCCTACCAAGCTCCAGTGCAATCCTACCAAGCCCCACCGACCTACCAAGCAGCCCCGGTGTACCAGCAGACCTACCAGCAAACATCCTACCAAGCCCCACCCACCTACCAAGCACCCCCAGTCTACCAGCAGACGTACCAACAAACATCCTATCAAAATTATTCCAAGCCAGCCTACCAAGCCCCGCAAACCTACCAATCCTATCAAGCGCCTCCACAAGCCTACCAAGCACCTCAATCAAACTACCAGTCCTATCAGTCACCGCCTGCATCCTACCAGTCAAGCTACAGTAACTATTCCAAACCTGCAGCTTATCAGACGACTTACACCCAGTCCTACGCTGCCTACAGCGCTCCGCCAACAACCTACCAGGCGAGCTATGCGCCCACTTACAAGGCGCCCGCTTATCACGCCTACGCGCCTCCTACCTACCAAGCGGCTCCCGTCTACCAAGCGGCTCCCGTGTATCAAGCACCTCCCACATATCAAGCGGCTCCCGTCTACCAAGCACCTCCCACCTACCAAGCGGCTCCCGTCTATCAGTCACCTCCCACTTACCAAGCGGCTCCCGTCTACCAAGCGCCTGCCACCTACCAAGCAGCTCCCGTTTACCAAGCGCCCGCCTACCAAGCACCGCCCGCCTACCAAGCGCCCGCCTATCAGGCGCCTGCCGCTTACCAAGCGGCTCCTGCCTATCAGGCAACTCCCGCCTATTCCCAGACGACCTACAAACAGACGACCTACACCGCTCCAGTGGCCACTTATTAAGCGGAAGGGACCGAGTGTGATATTTACGATGACCTTTGCGGGAGTTCCGTATACGCATCGGCTAATTATTTAACGAACATACACTGGGGATATGTTTTTTTTGCGCAGATTGTTGGCTTAAATTATATTTTGTTTAATTTGATGGTTGCACTAACTATGTACATGTATGAAAATACTGCTTTTTTGTTGGCGTGTACACTTAATGATGGTACGGTAAAAAGTTGAGAAAACTACGTCATGCGGTTTACATATTAAGTTTTCTGTTTTCTGTTAAGAAATGTATGCGTGCTTAATTGCCACTTATAAATACACTGGATATCTGCGTATTCTCTAAAATAATAAATATTTCCCACATAAGGATTTAAAACTGTATCGTATAGGGCAGGGGAAACTTCTATGACATTACAACTGAGTTATACATATGGTATGACATTCTGATACTATGAAGTCCACTATGATAATTGCTTACTAGTACTAATACAGCAAGGAAATATGAATGCCCTATTGCAGTATTGTGGCAAATTTTGCAATTATGTTAAAGTGTAATTTTATAATTACGCTGAAATTTATCGAAAGTGTTAATATACGTTTACTGCAGTAAGCCCTGCATATTGGGTGCATGTTGCTGCACCAGCAAAAGCTATAGAAGTTACAGGTCAGAGGTTTAAAAAAAGAACACACAGCAAATTATATAATAATCCCAAATGATCCTTGATATAACTGCACAATCAATACACATAAAGAAATAAGTTCACCTTTGTATATGTCATGAGAATGTACTATATTAATGCAAACGTTGTGCTATCTCGCAACCGACTCGTTTCTAAATTTCTGAGTTTCTCGAGTTTTGAGCTATTCATGTTTCGATGGAGGTGTTCATTAAAGACCGGCGAGACTTTACGAACTTGCTGCTGTAAGCCAGAGCACAATCATTTCCTTACAACGGTTTAGCTCTCCAATACGGCAGAATGCATATACAACATCTTCTAGCACTATTTCAAAAGAATATGAAAATCAGTAAATTTCTTAAACGAGCTATTATTTCAAAAAACTATCTTTATGCATTCCTGCAACTTGATTAGTTCTCAGGGAACTAAAAGTTGTTGATAAGTGTAATACAAAGAATGTAATCGAAATCCAGATAATCCCTAAATTAGAAATGACGTATGGGTTCAATCTGGGGATAACTATTCAATTCTTTACTCCCCGTATATTATACTGTATGCAACTGTTAATGTTACGACTTGATAGTTATATTAAAGCGTATATATAAAAATATATTATTGTAAAATTCTGCTAAAACTCGAACAGTTGTGCATGTGGTCTCTTTAGTAACTATGTGTATTAAAAATCGTAATACGTAGATTTTTTTTTCTCTGTCCTGACCGACAACCCGATAAATACACAACACAAATTCGGTCGACCAGGTCCAAAAAACAACGAATCAGATACGGTACAGTTTTGAAGAGCTGATCTCCTCATCTAATCAGACAGCACACATTTGTTATTTTTAAAAAAATCTTTGTTGTTCTTTGTTTTATATTCAACAGCGTGAAATATAAATTTGAAAAAAATATATACACGCATGTTGTTACTCAATCCCAACTGTACACTCGCCAGTACAATATTGTTTTATCGTTTATTTATGCAGCACACCGACCACGGCAGATGAATCAGTGCGAGACAACTTTAAAAGACAGATAATAATATGGTCGATGTACCGTACATACCGGCACCATTTGTTCAGTATTCCAGAATGACTCTGGGTTCGTCGGCCGCGGCAACCATCGATAAGAAATCTACATACATTCCGAAGTAAATAAAACAATACAGTCCAGCTGAACCATTTTGTCGAATATCTCTCATTTTTTCTCTCTCCTTATTATTTGAATGGGTTCAAGGTTAACAAGGTCAGGTTTCGATCGACGAACCCGATATAAATTCAAACAATATGTCAACTTCTAAACCTGGCCGGTCCTAATTACGCGAGACATCGTTTCGAACAATATATTCTCGTCAGGCAGTCGCGCCGCGAACCATCGGTATTAATCACTATTAATTTTTAATAATAATTACACGCGAATTAAGTTATCATGAAGGCCTTAGTTGTCGTGGCACTGCTATCAGGTAAGCACACATACACGTAAATCGTATTTGCCGAAGAGTTTACAACGCTCGATTTGTATACTAGTCCAATAAACATGGATAATTGTTAATTAAAGTATTCTGCTTGTAAAATTGTTTTGATAATATGTAATGATAAATGTCTTTAAACTGGACCCTGTATAACACAAAGATGTACATCGAAAAGTCAGAGATTTTTGTATACATGTATTTTTTGGTACTGAAATTTATGAGATTTATAACTGCTTCGCGAGAAGGAATTACAAATAATTAAGTTTGTTTGGCTGCGTTGGAGATTAGTATTAGCCAACTGCATACGTTTTAAAAAAACCGAATAAAGCAAAATACGAATCGAGCTACGCCAGTTAATTCCCTCGACCTAATGACTTGTTAATCAGCTGTCTTTGGTTAATCAGCTGTCTTTTATTCACGGTTGCAGTATCTTATTTAAATCTTCAAATTAATACGTTTTGATTGAAATCTATTATTAAATTTAATACAATTATGTCATCCAACTTAACCTTTCCGTTTTCTACTCACAGAGGGCACTTTCTTTCTGACTTATATTCGGACATATATTTACACGTATTGACGATTATATTTATATATGTTATGGTTAATCCCGTTGCCGATTCTGTAATTATCATTACTCGTTCTTTCACGTACTCATTTTCAGTGACAACCGTTTACGGCCAGTATAAGGACAACTACAACAGCTACAGCGCCGCGGCTCCCGCCTATCAGGAGACCAGCTACAGCCAATCGACCTACGCTGCCGCACCGGTCTACAACGCCGCCCCGGCCTACAACGCTGCACCAGCCCCCTACTACGGCCAGTCCCCCTCGTACGCCCCCACCTACCAGCCATCCTACCAGCCCCAGTATCCTAACTACTACAACTACTACAACAACTACCGCGGTTACATTCCATCAACCTACCAGGGCGGGTCGCCTTCCTACGCCTCCAACCAGGATGCCGGCTACTCGGGCTACCAGGGATACGGAGCGTACCAGCTGGGCTATGGATACGGAGTGGGTAATTATGGAGGTTATCAGGGGAACTATCAAGGGGGTTATAATCCTAGCCCCCAATATTCCGCCTCGTATCCCGCGTCGTCCTATTAAGTGCGCTGCCGGTGCAGATGAAGCGGTGCTTGTTACGCAATGTTGAGACGGTGTTTGTGCTGGATAAGGATCCCGAGTATTTAGTGGTGATGTTTACTGTTAGTTGTCATGGGATTTTGCCCGTTTATGTGTTTAGTAAAATAATAAAGACTGAAAGCCAGAAAAGCGCTAGTGATCTTGTTGGTTGATAAAAACTATAAAAATGCCGGTCACATGGTCCCATAACCGCCCTTGGGCTAACTTGTAGAGTTTTTCCAGTCAAGGTCACGCAACTTTCGCTAACATTGAAAAATGATGTTGGCGTGCTTGATACAGATCCGTAATATCCTTAAAATCCATTGATATATTGTTATATTAATTACCGCAGATACTGAGAAGTTTTATCTTTGTCCCTAGTAAAATAAAGAGTTAAACTCGTTTATTGTAGATTTCGGTACAAGATGATGACGACAGATGCTGATGAGTATTTTTCACAATTTGACGCAAACTTTCATAATTTAATAGCTATAATCAGGAAAGTGCCTTTCCCGAAGAATAATGGAATGGGCAGTGAAGGCGGTTTCTGTTTTGTATACGTGACGTAATGGGCTTTAGACAGATTTTACCTCAAGATTAAAGTCGATTTGTGTTCTTTTTCTCGGTTAGACATTTTAGTCTGCTTTTCGTCGCTGCACGGAGCAGTTAACTCACCGATATTTGACACTTTTCCCTGTTTTTGGGTTCCGCGTTGTGATATTTTCGTATTAAAAGGTTACTTGCAGTCGTGATCATTTCTCGTTTCGCACAGTAAATCGTAGCATTCTTCCATCTTTTCATACCAGACACAGACGGAGAGGGATTTATTGTGGTTGATGGCCCATTTTGCCGTCTTCCCTTTATTTCCTTCCCGACTCTATGGAGAACTATAGTATTCGTTATTCTGTGTCCATGCTTGATTCGCATTTACACGAAATTATACAACGCCACATGGGTTCTGGTATCTGTTTAATTCAGGGTTTTACTCGTTTATAACACAAACAGCAAAATCATGAACGTATAAGTATTCTCACCCATGAATGCATCACTGTTTTTTCTCCTTGGAAGATGCATGTTTTGCAGGAAACGATCTTTGGTAACCATTAACCAAAGATAGAAGGTTTTCATACTACCCTACAGTAGTACAGTTTATCTGATACCTGTTCTTTATCTAATAAGTGATGAGTGAAACATACGCCTTGTTGGGAAACATACATACTTTTCATTAGCCTGCACTTGCAGTACAAGAAACCGTAAGCTTCGTCAGTTTGTAATTCCCTGAAAGTATCGTGCACGTCTACTGACTACTATTAAGGGGAGTTTCTGTGTATTGTGATAACTATCGGTAAAAACACAACATCCGCGCACCTGTAAACATTGCCCATGCCCCCGTTATGACTTATAATAGCCAGAACATCAATTAACAATGTCCAGAAATCCGTTTGTGCGCGCAACTCCGGTTGTTGCGCAATAGCGGTAAAAAGTTCAAACACATTTTCGTTTCGAATAACTCAGCGTTTCATCCAAACTTCTTGCAAGTTTCATGATAAATGCACATATATATGATGATCGTTTTGAACCAATCTCAGCCCAGAAGTATGTTTCTGAAATTTTAAAATGAGTTTTAAAAATTTTAAAATTCATTCTAAAATTGCAGAAACATGCTTCCGGGCTGAAACTGGTTCAGACGATCATCATATATATGTGCATTTATCATAAAAGTTTGAAGAAGTTTGGATGAAACGCTGAGTTATTTGAGACGAAAGTGTGTTTAAACTTTTTACCGCTGTTGCGCAACAACCGGACGTTGCGCGCACAAACGGATTTCTGAACATTGTAAATTGATGTTCTGGCTATTATAAATCATAACCGAGGCTAGTGCAAGGTATACAGGAGCGTTGTGGTTAAAGTGTGTGTTAAAGTTGTGGTTACAGTGGTTTCACCAGTACTTATCACAATACGCAGAAACTTGCCTTAAACTGGGTAAAGTTCTGCCCTTTTCTCCATAGAAAAACCGTAATGCCGTAAAGCCAAGAACAGCCTCTGAATCAGTAAAATTCATTGTTTTTATTCCCAACATTGTTTTGCAGAAGAGATGACTCAGTAAATGATGCTGCCGAGGTGTCTAGGAGCATATGTGCCATAATATGAAACCCATTGCATAATATGAACCTTATCGACATCGAAGTGATGCCATGGCCTATTGCTTTTTTGGACGCTGTATGCGGGATCTCCGCGAAGTATATGGACACCGATATAAATCGCCTGAATTAGCAACGTTACCGCCACCGGTCAATGACATTCTCATTAATATTAGCACACAAAAAACAACTCCAGCGTATTGTCATCCGATCCGAAAACTACAGTTTGTTGTGCTCGTTTCTCTATGAAGGAATAACTATCCAGAGCAATTCTATCATCCGCTTAAGTATTTTGTTATGATGGAACAACATACAGTATATATGATAATCTATGTAGAACGCACAGCACCGGGTAATCATAATATTATCCCGATTCCGATCTGACAACCAATAGGTCAATCTGCCGGCAAAAAAATGCCAACAATTGTCATCATAACGAGGCTACGGGATCGGCGTGTTGGACCTTAGCCGCTAGCGGTCATTC
>JAQGAU010004993.1:0-10794 GCA_034698045.1 Paramacrobiotus richtersi | reverse complement strand
ACAGCCGCGACAGTGCGGACGACGGGGGACACATGGGCCTATATGGCCGACAGCCGAGACAGTGCGGACAACGGGGGACACATGGGCCTATATGGCCGACAGCCGAGACAGTGCGGACGACGGGGGACACATGGGCCTATATGGCCGACAGCCGCGGCAGTGGGGACAACGGGGTCACATGGGCCTATATGACGGCTTTATATAGAAACACATATGCGACAACAGGGGACAATTTAATTGCGCATTGGCGCATTCGGGCGCAAGCAGGGGGTGGCACAAGTACACCTTTACCGACTTTTTATTACTGAAGAGTTTACCTGTAAGTTGCATATCAGCGGATAAAGCAATTTTCATGCACAAATTGGTAGGCTTCGAGTTCCGAGACTCGCTCATTTCGAATTTTAAAACATTTCGAAATGCTCCGAGAAATCGAAATTTATCGGGTGGCTCACATTTAAACTATCATATCTTCACTGCAAAGTGGAATATCAAAAAACTACTTCCACCGAGTTGTGCCGGAGCACTTGCTGTGCATAATGATGTGCTTATAGTTGCATATAACTTTGAAGTTAAAAAGCCTTTCACAGTTTAATGCGAAAAAAGCGTTCATCGCAAAACGCGAAAAACGGAGATTATGAATACAATCGAGCCAAAAGAGAAATAACAGCGCACGGAGCACATGGCCAGTAGGCCAAAATGTGAAACGGCTCAGATCCGCTATCAGACCAGGATTTGGTGCCGATGCCTATTGATCAGGGGCTAGAGGCGGCGAGTCTCGTCCCTTCTAAGAGACCAAACAATCGTACTGCACGAAGCCGTTAGCCTTTCACGTTTGTGATTTTCAGCTGACCATAGCGATGGTAAGCCGGTGCCTAATACCGGCTAACCATACACTAATGTCCGGCCTACGATGCGCTCGCTGTCGGCTTGCCATAGAATGGCAAGCCATTCCTCCCTCCAAACATGAAAGACTGGAGACAGGTTGTAAGCGGCCAGACTAGCGCTACCGGACCGATACCGGCCGCTGTGCTGTAATACAGACAGATCTTGCATGCGACTGGTTTTTTCGCTGATTATTTTGATGTTTCTACCACATGGAAAAGCAACTCTGATTCAGGCGGTATGCGTCGTACATACGAGTACAACACATTGTTTTGTAGGGAAAAATCTACTCTATTAGATAGACTGATTTCAAGAACGCATCCGGAGGACCCTCTAAAAACTATATCTCCTTATGTTCTGCCATAGTTTGATCGACGGTCGCGAGCGCCTCGTTTGTTGTTAAGCAGTTATACTGTAATACATTTTTCTTGATCATTTATCGACCGAAGCGGAGCGGAGGTCCTCTATATTCAATGCAAATTGGTTTTTATGTCTGTCCCGTCGGTCACGGTACCGGAAGTATTGCGCAATAATACAGTAGTAGAGAGCGTATCCTCTATCTAGTACTAGTTCCTATTAAGGAACTCAAATCTCACAAACCAAACAAGCCATGACTGAATAGATTATACCATCAAATAGACCATTGGTCAAAACGGTTGCCCATGACATTTGATTTTGAAGGAAACGCACAGGCAATAGGCAGCAGGAAGAATTTACATTTTATGCACTACACATGCCATATATTCGTGATACATTTAAATTAGTAATAAGTTATTACTAATAACCGTTAAAATATTACCATTGTTTGCTATGATCGGATTTGTACAATCGAGGAATGCAGTCAGAAATACAGAAAAATCACCGAAACACAGCAAATACAGACTACAGTCTTAAGTCATAAGAACAAATAGTATTAAAGCTGAACTCTACATACTGTAAGCTTTGTTCTTTCTGGTCTTGATCAAAACTGTGCAAGACTGATACCTTGACTTAGAATTTCGACAGGCGGTACCGAAATGCGCTGGTACGAAAGGCACAGGCGTGACGGGAAGTAAATCCTCATGAAATTTATCTCACATCACGGCACAAGTGTCGAACTAATGGGACAAAAATTATTACTATTGAAAACTGAAAAAAATTCTTGACCGCTAAATACCGAAAGAACGAACCAGACGAAAACTGCATTCACAGCAGAAAATACATTTTTAAAGGCGTCCACGTTTAGCCAACAGGACTTTCAAAATCCTAAATGGGATAGCAAGTTTAGTAACGTTCATTCATAATCAAATTCGCTGCTTCAGTCGATCGTTGAGGTGACGAACGTAACTGAACTAAAAAAAAATCCCTAAACTTTGGAGATCTGAACTCTGATCCAACCACCGATCAATGCAAAGCTTACCAAAGATCAGCTGAACACTTTTTTTGCCAGAGTTTAAAAGGTCATTGGCTTTATCCGGGCATTTTTCCGGCCTCCTAAATCAATTTCATTAGTACATTTCTGCAGAGTAATACCAAGCACCACTCTCATATAAGCTAGTTTTGCTTGACCGAAGCGGACAGAACGAGTCATCCGAGAATTTCACAGCATTCGAGCCCAAGTGTCCGGATAAAAGCGGTTATAAACAAGGTTCCGGGTCCGGGCAAAACTGATCTTTTATAGCAGTCAGCAATGACTGTCTGGGTCAACACCGGTTATCTGTTCAGCGCTGAAAAAACCGGATGACCTTCCGAAGAGTGTCGCTTAACGACTTTCTGGGAGACGTTTTCCGTGCGCAAAATTTACATTGTCCGATACTAGACCAGCACTAAAAAACGTAATCAAGAAAAAGGATTGCCCAGAAATCAAAATTACGCATATAATTATCCAACCGGAAATCGTTTAAAAACACCGCGCGACTGAGCGAAAGAAAACTTTAGTTTTTTTCTTAAGTTCACTGCATAGAGAGAAAACCGAATACATACTGCAATGAAGCCTGTGACGCAAAGAAGTGAACTACCAAATAATAAGTGAAGTTACTTAGTTCGTTGTCGTTATGTCTTAGCACAAGAGTATTTTTGAGAACCAAACTGCACCAGGGATATACAGGAATATTTCAGCGATTATACTTTGATATAACGAACAATAGACATTCGCGAAAGTTTCAGTCTCGCAAACTTTGCAAAGGTCTTCTTTAGAGATTTTTAATGTGAACAAATGGAATCAGTAACAAGCCTCACAGTTTTTCGGGATGACGAATGCAAAGAAATTGTTTAGCACGCTCGGGCGAAAAAAACTTAAAAGAACTAAGGGTACCAAACATAGCTGACCGGAAAATGGAGGTAGAAACAGTGTTAGTTTGCTTAGGAGCAATCGACAGACCTGACGCGGGACAAGAACGTACCCTAAGTTTGACCAAAGCAAGACGGAGCAAACGTAATACTAAAACACTTTGTAACGGTGACATGCTAATGCTCAGATACCTCTCATGCTAACACAACGGACACTGAATAATGTTTTCCCATAATAACTCGTGCATAAAAATACAGAAGGATAGAAGAAAATTGCTGCAAAGCGGGGAAGTGTAAAGAGCAAAAGCTTTTTATCACTAGGTTTGCTCTATAATAATACATTAAGAAATCATACCACAAAAAATGAGCAACTAATTCGCTCGAACGGAACCAGAATAAATACCGAGAAAAGTGTGTTTTGAAACGAAAGGGTCACAGACTCACAGCCGTCGATCGTCCGTAAACCGAAATATCGTTTTAGGTCAGAACTGACTGAGCAGGACGGGCGAACGAATGCAAAACCAGTTCTTTAGAATTCCCATATCGTTTGCGCCAAAAGCAAAAGGTTAGAATAAAATGCTCAAACAAATCTGCGAAAAATGCTCACAAAACAAATAAGGAGCAAAACTACCAGAAAGCGTCAAAAGGCTACAACGGAACAGACTGTCTGTCACAATCGCAGCTGCCGATCAAACCAAAAAACCTTTCTGACCGATAAAACCGTCCAAAGGGCGGAAATCATTCCACCCGAAGTATTTTTCCACAAGAAACTTCGAGTAACACCTTGCGGTGGTACAATCGGTATCGTCCGGGCATTATGCCCGGACCCATTTGACAGCAGGTTTCGTCCGTACAACCGTTGCCACCGAATTTTTCATTTATTTATTTCCTTCTTATGTAGATTACCTGTTTCCATGACTCTGGTCTGAATGACGAACGACCAGTACCAGTGACCAGTAAGCGATAAGCCGAATGAATCAGCCGAGAATCTAATAGCTCTCGGCAAAAGCGGCCGGATGATCTATAGCTGCATGTCGCTGGGAGGTATGGGAAAAATAATTTGCTAGCTGTAAATCTGGAAAATTTACACGGAACAGAATTTTCGCCCGTCGAACGGTTTTGCCAATCCAGTTCGTTCTAAAACGGCTTAAGTCTGGTTTGGAAAGAAACAAGAGAGGGTATGTTTTCGTCTGAGACAGAGAGGCGTTCGTAGGGAAAGAGAACACGGAGGCAAACAGTGCCAAACACGTTTGAAACTGACAGTGCACAGGTCACAGGCTCAGAAATTCGAATGTCATGCCTTCAGTACGCGGCGGTTGAAACTTTGGCGGCTTTTTGGATGATTCGAGCCGGAAGTTTACTGAAGAAAAACTTTTTTTGTCTAAAAGTTAGCATGGACAAACACGATTATTTCCAACACTGGACGACCTGCATTCGATCACTGCAGCTGTTGGAAATAGATGCGCTATACTGGTGCAGATTATCACATATATTACAGAATGTCCTTTAGATGGGTTAGGAAAAAAGAAAAAAAGAACATCTTATAGGAAAGCGATGTACTTTCGCTGTATTTCTGGAATCGAGTACCAGCAAGGACTGAACCTGTTTCTGCAGTGAGCGAACCGTTTCTACAGGTGATGCGCACTACATCGGCTAGCAGAAAATCGATTGCGGCGTTTCCGCATAGCGGGGCGTATGGAGAACATGGAGAGGTTTACATACAATCTGCGCATAGCATGACTGAACGTTTACAGTATATAATGTGCAGCCCAGGCTTTGATTTTAGGCAAGCATTTCTCGTGTCAGCGCGCTCTGCCCGTTTAGGCCGTCACCGTTTCGTAACCGCGCACTGTGCGGCTGCCATATGCTTGCTGAGAGGCCCAGGGCGGGTACCATTACGACAATCATTTGCGGAAAACTCGATTATCATTAATGATTGATCATATTTTTGGAAGATCACGAGTCACGACGTCCCAAAATGCTTCCTCTTGTAATCTTGTTACCTCCTTGTTACTTGTACCCTTGTTTCAGGTCGAGTGAAGGCAACCGAGTATCCAAGTTTCTTTAGACTTTACTTGCCATATTTCTCCATCATGTAGTTTTCTCTAGTATCTTACTTTGACTTATGTAAAATGTCAGTTCCGGATTGAATACATCCAGATGCTCACAATTGTCAGAACACGCAGAATGATATAATTATGTTCCAGTGTGCGAGCTAAGAGAACAAATTCTGTTCGGCTGTGTTGGCTACGTTCGTTGCGCTTGCCTTTTGTATATGGCGGTCTTACGTTTACTCCAGGTGGTTGTTGCACTTTAGGGACTTTGCTACCTAATTTCATTCCTAGTGGAACAACCAATTTGAACAACGTTGTGGCACAGAATGATATTAAGCTTATAGCTTCAGGTTAGCCTCCACGTGGCTGGTTGTTGACAGTTTCGAGAGCCTAATTTGGAGTCGAGTGGTTGAGTTGACCATGATTTTATGATTATAGTGTTTCTGCTGCTAAATGGGGTTAAATTTTTGGCAGCATCTTTGAATGGTTCACCATACCTAGAACAGCGCGCAGTTTTCCCACGTTCTGTGGAGAGTCATTCTCCAGAACTGCCTTTGCTCGGTTGCGGGAGATGTGTCGCCCGCGACTGTCTACCACAAAACCCAGATGCTCCACCGAATCTTGCAGCCGAATCCTACAGCTGAAAACATAAGCCGATTAAAAAAAAGTCTCTTCCGCTGCCGACCTGGAAAGGGCTGAACGCGTGGGTGTAATGCACAGAAGCCGTTGCACGTCAGCTTTTAGCGGCTGGAGTAAAGTTTCTGCTGTTGGGGAAGTTTACAAGTGATTAGATCGAAGTAAGTTCCTACTGAAAATAATTATGATAAAGCGCGCTTTATCCCTGATTATATTGAACGACTTTTCGCTTCGGAAATAAACATTTTTGCATCGGATGCTATTTTCTAGCGAATGTTTCCGGCTCCAGGTTTTGGTCCGGAAAAGTTACTGTTGGCAAAGTCCCGGGAGAAATTGCGCTGAAGCGCTGCAGACGATGACGAAAAGTCCGAACGTCAGCTGGCTGGGAAGTGCGAAGCGCGGAAACGATGCCTTTAGTCTCAGTAATTCGCCAATTAAGCGACGCAGACCAAATGAGCGACGGTTAAAGGATACAGTTTTTGATTTTACGTCGGAACTAGAGTACTGTACATCCCTTGATGATTTTTCTGCCCACCCAATTGATGACATCTTTCTGCGTTTGCACGAAACTGATCCAGTAATTTGGAGCGCAAAAGAGATTGTGGTACTTATTCTGTGTACGCCAAACGATCTACTACGTGCTTCAGAAGGCAAGTATTTAGAGAAGTAACTTAACCATGGATTAAATATTATACATAGTTCCTTGTCACGAACTGAGCCGCATCTTTATTGTGCAGCTCAGGAGCTGCTCGCTAGCAGACTGAACCGTATCTACGCAAACACCTGCACCAGCCATAGCTGGCTGTTGCCAAGTCATCGTACGTAGAGCACAAGCACTGAATACACGCGACACTAAAGGTCCCTACGTCACACCTTTCGTTCTTATAAAAAAAACGCCAAAAAAAGATTCGGATACATACACCATCTTTAGTACTGTTCTTATCGCAAATTCTGAACCATTCAGTCAATAAGAAACAATTATCAGTGCATAGCACGGGAATGACAGGATCGCGTAGCAACGTTGGTTCTCGCTCAGTAAATGGCTCTTGAGACGGTGATACTCACGGCATGGTCTCACATGGCACAGGTCTCCAACGCTCTACACTCACGGGCACAGCTCACACTTACGGGCACAGCTCACACTCACGGTCACAGCTTACACTCACGGTCACAGCTTACACTCACGGGCACAGCTCACAATACGGGCACAGCTCACACTCACGGGCACAGCTCACACTCACGGTCACAGCTTACACTCACTGGCACAGCTTACACTCACGGGCACAGCTCACACTCACGGGCACAGCTCACCACGGCACAGCTTCCCACAGGTACAGCTCTTCACGTGCGCTGCTCACCCCGGGCACGGCTCTCCATGGGCACGGCTCTCCATGGGCACGGCTCTCCATGGGCACGGCTCCCCCGAGATCCACGCTGTCCCTTCTGGCACGAAGCGCGCGGATCGGGATTCATTCATTGGCAATCCTTTGCATCCCCATCGCTGTCACTCCACTGCCTGGGCGTTTCCCCAAGGTCACAGCTGCGGAAGCCACGACTCATATGGGCATCTCCGCACACTCACACCTCATCATCTGGCTCATTCTCTCTGGCGGGCAGGTGGTGGCTGTTTCCTGGATCTTCCCATCCAGCTCCGACTCCACTCCTCCCTCCGCCCTTTCAATGGCGCAGCGAACGCTTTGGCACTGAGCGGATTGCGGCGGACTCGCAAGATTGTATCACAATGAAACCATCAACTTTATACACAGAAAGTCTAACTAGCCCACATGGGGCACACTGGTCACCTTCACGCTAATGTCACGAACTGAGCCGCATCTTTATTGTGCAGCTCAGGAGCTGCTCGCTAGGAGACTGAACCGTATCTACGCAAACACCTGCACCAGCCATAGCTGGCTGTTGCAAAGTCATCGTACATAGAGCACTGAATACACGCGACACTGAAGGTCACTACGTCACATTCCTGCATATGCTTATTTCCATAACCAGAAAATATTGTGGTTCTTAGATCAAATGATTGATACGGCTGTTACGGATGTAAGCAGTTACATTGTCCGAAAAGTTCAGCGTGGAAAGTTTCCTTGCGAAAGTTGCAAATGCAGTATTGGTAACATGTTTGGCGTTTGCCTTACGGATAATATGGAATTAATCTGTGCTAGATCTTGGCAGGATTTTGGTGGTCCCAGTCTGCCCTCATACTCCTTGAAATGTCTGCTTAAATTCGCACATGCTATTTTCCAGCATCTGCGTAAAATTGTGGCATGCTACCGTGGAGGAGCCCGTGTGGAACGATCTTTGAAATTGATTCTCTTCATGCTGGATCTGCGTATGTTTCATCCGGTGTCTGATAATTGTACTTGTGACTTAACGAAAGTTTTGGAATACGAGTGTTCAAAGAGGTTTATGAACATTTTATTCAAAAACGATTTCAAGGAGCGCCAGTCAGATGCTCTAGAAAAGAAATACGGCAAGAGAAAAGCCGTGCCAATGTCTTCCGACCCTGATAAACTGGAAAAATTAAAGTGTTAAAAAAATCGTTCCGAGCTGTGTAGAGATGTATTTGACGCACTGCGAAAACCTAGCCTCTTTAACATGTTCTACAAATAGTGTGGAATAGTGGTCAATTGTTAATAACTTGCTACACTGGTGAAAATTTATGCACAGTCAATAGCAATATTCGGCAGACTCTGCCGGTGTTTCATTCATACTGAAAAATTGTCCCGAGTCAGAAATTGAAGACAGCAAAGATCTACGAGTAATGAAAATAAGCAGAAACAGCGCCTTATACTGTTAAATTCATGGGTGACGGCGAAGTCGCAGGCCACCCAAGCATATACAAACGGCGGACATCATAATTATAGTGTTATACGTTGTACCGAGGACGGCGAAGTCGCAGGCCAACCAAGCATATTCAAACGGCGGACGTCATAATTTTACTAGAGTGCCCATACACATAATATTGTGGGAAAGGGATGGACTTCCCTTCACAAGATATTAATTCTTTTGCCACATTGATGTTAAACAACCAACAATGGTACAGAATAACGATCCTGACGGGATAAAATAGTACTGATTTCGATAATTGGCAGGCAGATTATGATTTACCCGCAAATTGCGCTGTCGCATTGGTACCCGCGGGGCATGCGGTTACGAAACGGTGACGGCCTAAACGGACAGAGCGCGCTGACACGAGAAATGTTTGCCTAAAATCAAAAGCTTGGGCTGCACATTATATACTGTACACACTGAACCGACAGGCCTCTCTGAGGCTGAGCCTCCTGTCGCTTCAGTTTAAAGTTATGCTGTGGTTTCGCTGTTTTTCTCCTGTTTCATGTCGCGTTTCGGGGCAAAAATTTTTGGAAACGCATACAAAAAGCAAGTCGCTGCGCTTTGGCAAATTAGTGCTATGCGTGTAGAAGAGGCATGATCAGTTCAGCCGTTTGCATGTCACGAATGCCGCGTGCATGGCTGGAAATGTATGCATTGACTTGGCTTTTCGTGGTTAAATGGCCTCAAGTGCAGTGTGCATACACGTGGATTGTTATATGGTGTCATCCAGTGGAGCTGTCTAATAAATATGAATAACTACGGTTGAATGCACTGGTGTAGTGTACGGTGTTCGACCGCATCAGCTTTGCAGCTGGTTGACCTGCGATTGAGAAGGCGTTGCTTCTTGGAATACCTTTTTAGTTAAGTACGTGGATTACAACGACTGCACTGACATTCAGTTTCATTTAGTTTTCGATTTCTGCTCTAGAGTTGCGTAGGATGGTTGACCAGTCATTCAGACCTCCACCTTAAAATGCAAGATGATCGAAATCCAACTGGCGGTTATTGGATCCGCGCATTGCATCGTAGTCAATAGTTTAAAAAATCTTGCTGACTGTGATTGCCGCTCAGCAGTAAGTTTCTGTTTTCTCTCTAGAGTGCATTACTCTGCAGTATTTACCTAAACTTGTTCGGAGTGTCTACCCGGTGATCCGCAGATTATGCTCACTCGTCCGCTTCGTTTCATTAGATTTACCGTTTGCTTTACACTTACGAGGCATTTAGCCCTGCTACAGAATGGGACCCTATACCGTAGAAGTGTATCGTACCTCGCTGCACGCCATGGAAGAGGAGGCGCACGAATCAAGCGTAGAACTGCTCACAAGCAAGCGATTCGACGATCTTGATGCAGATAAACTCGGACAGTTCATACGAAAGCTGTGTCAGGACTACTATCCAACCTCTGTATCCATAGGAAAGCGCGGTGCGTACCACCGCTGCCAATATGCCGAGGCTGTAAAAGCAGCGCGACAATGTAGAGTAGTATTCCTAAGCTCCGGAAAGATGTGGGCTGTTTGGACAAAAGTTAGCAGTCACGAAGTTATGAAGGACCGTACTTTATGTCCTCTTTCGAAATAGCTTTGAGCCAGCTGCAAGGTTTTTTTGTGCTGCAGTCTGTTCAATCGTAAGTTTATTAACATCCGTCGGCGAAATGGTATCTCTACGGTTTTTTCCAGCCTTCCCAACTAGATTTCGTCCAAAAATACTATCCAGTAACTGTCATGGTAGCTTGACTCATATTATTTCATTTTTTTGTCGTCGACTACCGGAATTAAACATCCGCTTCCGCTGTCATTTTGTTGATGAGCATGACTTCGAAAAACCACCACCTGACTGCGGCTCATTGCAGGAATTCTGCAGCTGGTCTGTTGCAACCGCTGCATGAGTCAATCAGAAGACCATGCAGCAGTGACCCTGATGGAGCACCTAGCCGAAGCATCGGACGCGGCGATTTATCTAGGTGAGGCATGTTTTTAATTCGGCTAGTCCACCACTAAGCTGCTGGTGTGTATATAACCAGCGACGGTGTGAAATCTTCTGCCAAGTAGTGGTATACTCGCGGCGGCGAATCTAGGTCGCCGCTTTGGGGGGGGGGGGGGGGGGGAGGGTT
>JAQGAU010004992.1:0-10796 GCA_034698045.1 Paramacrobiotus richtersi | reverse complement strand
TTGATGTATTAATCTCCGGTGGAGGGGAATTAATGTGTATAAGTGTTGTGGAGTCACGTTTAGCGGATGTTGTCGCAGCGTTTCTAACTGCTCGCATGGGAATACGCATGCATCGCTCTTGGAAGATTAGATCGTTCTCCTTTCGATTGACGTATTGAGTGATATAACACATGCTTTTTGATTTCTTGAAAAGGATTGCTTTATCAGGATCATGTCGTATTCAAACAGTAAGTTGACTAATTGTACAGATAGCAATTTGAACGTTTATTTAAATTTGACGAACAGTTACATATTTTGTTAATGCTTCAGTCACTTTAATTGTTGTGTAAACAAATCTTTCGAAAATGCTGTTTTGTACATTTATGTAGAAACAGACATTACAGTGATAAATATAACAGTGTGTTTGTAAGCATAAAGCAGTACAAAGAGTGAAAAAGTTAATACTTGACCGGCTTCTGATTTTGACAAGATGACACTAATGTGGAATAAAAATGTGTCCTCATGTGAGATGTTTGATTTTCTTTCTCTGGCCCTCTGCCTTTGAAATATAATGATCACTCAGAGAGTTCCCGCATGGTTGCGCCGATTATTGATGAGCTGGCTGCGGAGTCTGACAATCAGCAGGCGTTGGCTCGTGTAGGCAAACTTCCTGTGCATCTTCTAACCGGGTTTTCATAATTTATTCCTATTTCGACTTATCGATCAGGCTAAGTAACAGGAAATCGTCGCGATGCACTTTTTAAGAGTTCTATAATGGACTAGATAGCGTGACCAGTATAATTATAATGAGTTTTTTGTCTAGGTTGGAGTGATTTTTAACGTTGATTTGGTTACAGACACGACGGTCATCAACGCCGATATTGCAAAATGGAGTTTCACAACCATCGGTAAGATATCCATCGCAACGGTCAGCTTAATCCTCAACTTCTCCATGCTGCTTTTCTTCGTCTCCGACCGACGCCGGATCACCGCATTCACCGTCTATCTGATCTGCTTGCTAACCAGCAATGTCCTGTTTTTATCGTGTTGGGGTCCATTGAATCTCCTCAGCGAAATGTACCCCAGTTGGTGGATGGGGCACTCCGCGTGCGCATTCCTCAACTACATGAACTTTGTGTTTAGCGGGTGTGTTTTCCATACACACTGCTTAATCACAATCAACCGAATCTGGGCCATCCGGTTCCCTGTATCCTACCGTAATCATCACAACAAGAAAGTGGCACTGGGGATTTGTATCGGGATTATTCTCTTTGATCACGTGTTCAGTGGACCAGCGTACTTGATTGGTCTGGCTCAACACCGAAACGATACCCACTGTGGGGTGTACTTCGATCAGCAGCCCTTTTTTGCCAAACTCCAACATATCGCCATCTACCAGTTTGCACTGTTCTTTGTGGCCATTGGGTACTTTTACTTGCTGCGAATGGTCTTGAAGAAAAAACGCCCATTGCGCAGTGGAGAGACGTCGTACGCGGAAAAGGAGAACAGTCTATCGATTGATCAGGGGATTCGAGCAATTATCCGCATGACGACACTGCAGTTAAAGCAGGAGGAACTGAGTGTCATGCAGCCACCTGATCCCGTGCGGGAGGAGGGACGACGGAATGGGTATGAGGCGGCCAAGCCGTTTGTGGTGCTGACACTGTCGACTATTAGTATTGTCGTGTGCTGGACACCGGTGGTGATACACTGGCTGGTGTGGTTGTTTGTGGATGCGGGGGTGATGTCGGCGGGGTATTATCATGTGGCTATGTTGGTTTATTCTCTGCAGGCTGCACTGGATCCTGTGTGGTTTACGTTTAGTTTGAGGAGTGTGCAGGAGTTTTTGCGGAAGAGGTTTCGATGGCATAAACGTATTTTTTGACAACTTTATCGGTATCATTGTTTACAATACCGAATCGAACCGAAATTGTGGAAACGTTTATCGATAAACACCGGACTTTACAAAGAAAAAATCCGAATAAAAGATGGATTAATTGATTTTAGGTCGTCCAGTAAAATTATGAAATTTACTGCACGAAAGGCGCGTCATAAGAGTGAAGAAATGTAATCACTGAACTTTACCGAATTCTGGTTACGATTGTACACAATAGCACGACCACAGGAGCAATGTATTCCCGTTTTTCGGACGGATGTCGAGCAACAACAAGAATTACCACTCCACTGTATGACAGATGTCATAAAAGCATTCCTGACTCGATTGATTATTGAATTATTCAGAATTATATCTAATGCGCTCCGCTAGGTTGTGCCGGCTAACTTGTGCGTGATCTAAGACTGAAGACGGCAATGACCAATCGATTTTTCTGTAGCAGCTAGATGAAAGACTGAGTAATCCTGCTAAATCACCTTTTATTGTCTGCTCAGTTTCTGATTTAATTGGATTCTTTTATCAATTGTTGGTCGGTTTAATCTTTTATTTAACGAAACAGCGTCAAGCGATACGTGCTACGACACCTGTGTTATACATGTACAGTGTAGAACGCTCGTTGAAATTGTATCACCGTAAGTCAGATGTAACAAGGCGCTGTAGCCCTCCAGCGCACTTTGCTTCTGACACATAGGCAGTTAATGGGAAGAGACATAATTTCTCAAGTCTGGAAACCACAGGATAGAGTTCTCTCCCAAACACTTCGGGACAATGGTGGACTGGTAATATGTGATTGTGGGCAAATGCCTAGATGCAAAATTAAAACAACAGCTAATATTGTTAATGTTTTTCTCGCTCGACAGTAGTGTTATTTATTCGATATGTGAAAGCTTGATAAACACGTTAGGCAAATTTTGCAGTACCGTACTACTATGCTAATCCGCCGAATAGTTAAGAAGAATAACCTTACTTCTTACCATCTTGTACATCCCCAACCAATCGCGACACATGTCGGTTAATTAAATATTCGTATGTTCCGGTTCATTCGATCGCTGGCAGCAATACTAATAAAGTTGTTTTTAGCATTACTAATTATTCCACTGAACAGACGGTATTTCTCCTTTCCACAGCTATTGTTCTTTCAGTTTTTCTCCTTTGGCGAAACCTGAAATATGGCTATGACTTCTGACTTTGTTTGTAGTACGCGTTTAGGTCAAGTATGTCTACGTGACTTGAGCTCCAGTGCAGTCTGTGCAGGCACCAAAAGCGAAGTGACGCCAGCAATCAGCAAACACATGTCCAGGACTCGGCCGGACAAAGCAATTCTGAATTGCTTTGTCAGGCCGAGTCCTGGACATGTGTTTGCTGATTGCTCGGAATGAGGAGAGGATCAATGTGATAATGATGTGAGTGAGTGAGTGAGTGAGTGAGGACAGGATAAACGTTCTCAGCTCCTGAATTAAAATGCAACGCTACGGATGATTTGTTATCGAGCAGAGCAATCAGCAATTACATAGTAATACGGTCTACTGGAAATGCGAATCAGTAAACATATGGAGAACCGAATTTTTGGAATTTTATTGACTGATTGAATGATTATTTTGGAATTTGGAATTTTTATTTGGAATTTGGAATTTAGAATTATAACGAAAAGTCTACCGTTAGTCAAGTTTCACAAGGGTGAACATGGACCATGGTGAAAGACAAGATCACTGGAATCTGGCAGAACTAGACAAATGTCACTAACGCAGCGATGTGTCCCGTGCTGCTTTTACTGCTCGCCATTCGTCATTCGCCATCTAGCTTAAACCATCTTGGTTTAAGCTAGATTCCTCATCTGTCACAGAAGAACCGGTCACAATTCGGGAAATCCGAAGTGTAACGTACGGGTCAGTCGCTTCGACGTAGTTTCTCCGAGATTGTCTCTCTACAAGCGGCTCGATTTTGAGATTAAGCGCAGCGAAGGTCGGCCTCTCTTGATCACAGACTTTCCAGCATTCCAGCATAATATCAAACCTGCAAACAATATTAATCACAAACAATGATACAGAGTAAACAAGGCACTTGTTCTCTTAATTACTAGCGAGCGGCTTCGGTCAACAGCAACATACAGTATCCGTTTGTGCACTTACATGGGCGCCGGGCATTCCTTTGGTTGTAAAAGTCGAAGGCCTCTCATTATCGCGGATGCAAACCCATCGTACGAAAAGAGTTCAAGAATGTCGTCATAGGGAACTTGACCGAAGGAAAAGATTTCCCACGCGACAACACCAAATGACCACACGTCAGACTTCTGGGAGAACATCAGTTTCTGCAAACTCTCTGACGCCATCCACTTCGCGGGAACCTTTGCACTCTAAACCAAGGAGTAATGTATCAAAAAAACTGAACGTGAATGTACGTGTGTGAATTAACAGATGTACATCAACGTCTGTCATGTGGTAGTAATCGGTCGTCTGCTTCGCCATTCCAAAGTCTCCAATCTTCAAAACTTTTTTCTCGAACACCAGAATATTCCGCGCCGCCAGATCTCTGTGGACGATGTTCTTGTTAGCCAGATATTCCATTCCCCAGCTGATTTGATAAACAAAGTCAATGAGATCGGCCGTTGTCAAAGGCCATCCACTTGGAAGCCGTTCCTCAGAAAAAGTAGTAGGAATCTTTGCATTGACGTAATTGCCACTGTCGCATCCGTTAGTTGAGAACATCTTTGCATGATCTCGGAGATGCTGTAGTAGATTCCCGTAAGGAGAATACTCCAGGATTAGATACATCTGATCTGGATGAAGAAATAATAGTTTTTTTGGAACAGAAAGTTTTCGCAGGTTCGCCACTAATTACTAAAGACTCGTAAGAGTAAGTACCTATACAGTGGTACGAATGTTGCGAATTCTGCCAGTAAAATTATCATCACATGGTGCTATAATCATGCACTTACGGTGACTTACCGGACATTATGACGCCGAGCAATCCCACGATATTACGATGCTTGCCAATCTGGTTTTGAATGGTCGCTTCGCTCATAAGGAACTTGCGATGAGAGTCATCATTACGATCCCTGACGCACTTGACCGCTACTGTACAGGGTACTGGATGATCAAGTAGCTCAAAAGCGGTTGCCTTCCAGATGACTCCAAATTCTCCTTCTTCGAGCTTATATGCTATCACATATTGTAGAAATATAGTACGTAATATAAACATATGCTAAATCGTTTCTTAAAAGTTCCCGCGATTTTAATTTTAGTGAAACACTCCAATTACGTAACGTACTCTACGTTTATCGGTCTTAAAATCTGGAACATGTCTATAGTTCGGAAGTAATCTTTTTTTGCCCACTTACGCACGCTAGCGCACCGAATTTCAACGGACCGTGGCGGTCTTTTGGTCCATACTTGAGACGATGGCGTCGTTCTTTCCAGTACCATGCGCAGATCGCCAGCAGCGTTATGGATGTTGGCGCTACGACTGCAACCCAAATCTCCCATCTAGAAGACTGCGCATGTTCTCGCACAAGAATGTAATCGATTAGTAATTCCGCTGTAGCATTGACGGGATCGCTATCTGGTGAAATACTGAGTTCCACGACAATCTGCATCCTTGCCGATGGTATCACACCCGAAACCGATAGACTGTACAGTTCAATCTCGTCTGTGAACCAGGTTATAAGCCCTTCCGTCCAGTTCAACTTGAACACGTGGAACTGCGAGTCTGTTAAACTCTGTTGCGTACAGTTGGTTTCTGTCCTGAATCCGTTACTGACCCCGGTGGTTACGGAGTTATGTTTGTCGCTGCTCAGCTCGGCTATGAGAATGCCTTCCTGACAAACGGGGGAATCGTCAAACTGGCATTTGAGATTCACTAAGCGTATTACAGTGATAGTTGTCGCGTTAGAATAAACGGGCAGTTTCGCTCGGATTTCAACTTCGCCATATGTAAAAGCTGCAAGAGATCCTGGACTAACTTGTCCAGCGTAATATGATGTATGGCTGGCGTTATTTGCCACTGTTTGCGCAGTGATCCGAAGGAGTCCGCCTGATATTTCTACGTTCTCTGGTCGGGTATATACAGTGCTGTTGTTCGCTGTGTGCATTGCGTTTGTGACATTCCAGCCATTACTAAGAAAGCGTGGTGGCGCCCGGAAATCCTCGCGATACAGTCCAGAAGTCTCCATACCGTCTGCAATACCATTATTAAAAACGCGCTTGTATTTCCGTCAGTGCCGAGATATAAGAAAGTATCTCGCAGCTGATGTTTAAGCAGTGGCTTGTCAGGGACCCAGGATACGACACACGATCTGGATTGGTTCGCAGTTCAGTAGACAGATCAGGCAGATCAGTCTACTCCGAGAGTTCTACACATTCAGCGCTGTCGAGCTCAAACCTTTGAGTTATTATTATACCGGTTGATTAGGAAACTATTACCAGTTAGTTGCACCACACGAGCGCGGTTACTGAGCCCGGCGGTCGATGTACGACTAATACATGCTGAGGTTTAAATTCATTCAAAAGACAAAAACGGACTACTTTTACTGCTTATATGTATGTACTCGTATCGATGGATTAATTGTCATGCTTAAACAGTGCAACTATGTTTCAACCAATGATTATATTATCCAAGTTGTGTAGTATATGCTACCTACCAGCCAACACGAGCTCTGACGTAATACTCTTCATACCTCCGCACGGTCGGCGATCCACAAACGCCCGGTTCTTTCCGTCGCTGTCGGTTATGAATTTGTCCGGACATGCGATACGACTCGCGTTGCAACTGAGATTACGATTTACGTATCCGTTCAGCGCTGAGCAGTATACCCACTCTTTCCCATGAACGGCCGGATCGAACACTTTCTGTAAAGATCGTAACTTTATGACAAACACATTAACAGACATAACAAACTTTTCTGGTGGCTGGTATAGCGAAAATACCGACAACTGTCGTGTACTGGAGAATCACTTGATCATGCATTTTCGGACGTGCTGTGCCACTTGTTTTCACTTCCAGCTGGAGGAATAGTACGATGCTACCAGAGACGTAGCTTGTCTTCATTTGTCCGAAGCTCATCGCCGAGTCTTCCATGCCTTTCTGTTCGTCGTCTCTCCGAATCACTTTGATCTTCGATAAGGTAGCATACGGTATTACTTCGTAGATCTTTAGTACGTCACCCAGAGGCATGGTTGATTCACTGTAAAAGCGTGTTTTGACATCACGCTCGGTAAATCAATACGATGTCCTTGACCTACCGGATGTTAAAGTATAAGAAATTCTTCAGGTCGGTTACTGGATGTTGCACCACGAATTCGAGTGTCATATTGCAGCTGTACTGATAGGGGAATAAGACTAATTTTCCGCCGTAATTATCCTTGCTAGTTACTAACAGCTCCTGTGGGCTGGAGTTGCAGTAATTTTCCAGATACACTGTGCCATTGCGGTCTATGGAAGCAGCGGTAAAGCTAGATACATATCAACATAAAATAGTCACAAGGTTACCATATTTTATGCTGTCAAGAGCAGCCCGTGCCCACAATGGCATAGATGTCAGGAGAACGCAGGTTACTAAACGACGGACTGAATTCATATTGCGCATTTGTATATAACTTCAACTGTTGCTTATAAATTTAGAAGGAAAAAAATTTGGACTGTGAATTGGAAAGTTTTAGAAAAAAAGCAGGCGTTTTCGTTAGTTTCTGAATGGTACTGCATCGGTAATAAAGTATTTTCAGCTAAAACTCTTTAACTACCGAACGAAACAGTACCCGTAGTTTCCTCGATGTTAGCACCAAAAACGCCACGATTGTACGCTTTGATTACAACAGCGATATGACCATATGCATGCCAACTCCGTGTGTGCCATACGTACATTCGGTATGACATTGTGGTAGACAGTTGGCTTTGATATAGCTGTTCTACTGCTGTCGTTAAATGTTTATTTACTTAACATCAAATACTTTAAAATTCATAAACAAGTTAGCGTTTCCTTGGCAGATGTTAAGATAATGTGCACGCTCTTTATCAATACTACCTGATTTCATTTTAAGGAAAATTCATACTTTAGTGATGTGAGAAAATTCATAACACATTTTGTCGCATGGAAGTCGCTGTATAACTGTTACGAAAAGCATCCCACAACCAGTCATGATATGTACCCTCGTTCCGTCAGAAGCATAATGTGTAACTTTTTTATTGTATCCGTATTGCTTGCCGGGTAATTGTCATTTAAAATGTTTGCTGGTTGGGCGAAAAAAAGATTCGGAATTTTTATGCAAGATGCGAGGCTACTCAGAATAGTAATTATGAACAATTCTTATAAGCGGGCCTTTAATAATATGTTTATATGAAAGCATACACACCTCTTCTGCTATAGTGAATCAAGACAGACACGTAAAATCGAGGGAAGTATAAATGTAGAATACAACGTCATGGACCATATGCATACACCGAAAACACCGCGCAGTCTGTTTTCCGATCAAATTTTGCGATACATGATTGCTGAATTCGATAATGTCCCAGCAGGATGTTTTTGTATGCTTCCTCTGTGAACGTTCAACATGTCATTCTGTTACTGTTTTAGAGTTGTACCGTCATGAGCTAGCTTTCTGATACATTAACTGCACATCAGTTGTGTTACCACATAATCGGCCGCAACCCTACGATAACCTTTAAAAGTCATTAGCATATTATTGTAAGGCTAATGATAGCTTTAAGTCACGCCACATACAGTATTACGCTTTTTATTCACTTTCTGACGATTTGATGTAGTTTTCAACCCAATTCTATTGACGTCAGACGTCCTTCGCTGTGATTAAGTTTTGGTATGACGGATACAGAATAGCCAATACGGAGAACTGTTGTTCGTACGGGAAGATTAGCCGTTAGATTAATTATCATTTTCTGTGCAAGAACCATCTAAACGGATGTTTTGGCTTATAAGCTTTCCATGTGCGCAGAGCACATGAGTGTACCTATCTGTACAGCATCCTATGTTCAGTTTGTTCTACAAGGTTTCAGTTCGTGTGCATTAGGATCTGATGCTTGTAACTGTCTTTCTACGGAGATTGTACTCAGTATGGCCCATATACGTTAAATTCCATTTGAATAGTGCAATAGTTTTACAGTTAAACTAGTAAAATTTTTATAATGAAACGTTTACTATCCTAGTTAGTATATAAGCACTTATATCATTATAAATCAGTGACATAGCATAATCAAAATGGAAATGCATCATAGCATGATTTCTTGGATGGATAATCCAAGTCGCAAGGATAAAAACTAACCACTTGTCCCCACTTCCGGGAAATGTTTAATTGACGACAGTTTTCTGCTTATCGGGATCATCGTTCCAGGATGTGTAACCGCAGCTTGGACGTAATAAGCTCCTAATAACATGTGGACTGTAGGAAAATGACAGTACTTAGCCGAGTACTAAAGATCAGATAAAGAACTTCTAATGACAGGCAGCGTGATTCCTGCTCGCATTTCACGGTATAGAGTAATATGGATCAGCACACCAGAATGACTGTGCCATAGGCAATGCGACCTTAACAGTAGTTTAACATTGTACAGTACTACACGAACTATGTTTACGTATTATTGCTGTTATCCTTTTTCATTATGAAACTGGTGTTAATTAGCTTATCTACAGTAGTATTATGTCTTTCTTTTCCGCTTGTTTTCTGGTCAAGATTGGTTGTGGCTGAAGAAAATCCTACAGGTATTTGAGGCGTTTCTATATTATTCACTAAACTGGTTATCAAACTTCTTTCTTTACCAGATCGTGGAGATGTCTTTCTGGAAGATTACTGCGGCAGTGGAAAGGAAGTTACTGTCGTTTCCAATGGTAGATACGGTGGAAAACTGCAGTTCTTCAAATATCCACAACGGCACAACTGTTCTGTCAAGGTCGTTATCGTCCTGCCTAACGATGCAGCCACAAAATATGGCCTGTATCTGAATATTGCGTAAGAGCATAATTTGCCGCTGAACTGCTGTTGTATTAGAAAAATTGTTTCCAGTGAATTTAAGATTAATCTAAACATTTTAGGGAAGCGACCATGCCATTACAGGATACAGTGCATGTGTTTGAAATCCTTCCCAACGGCGACCCACTTTTAAAGAAAACCCTTCGAAGAGATGACAGAAAGAAGGGCGACAAGGCCACGAGTGTGGGGCAGCTGAGAACGGACTACTATTCCGGGAATATCACCCTGCAAATGCAGGTGATAAGGAACGAAAGGCCTGTTCTAAAGGCTGATCAAGTGATATTTGAATACAGTGTAGTTGCCGGTATGTATTACACCGATTTTCCAACACATGGTCGTCAAAAACACGTTTTATTTCACATACCACACAATTTTTTGTGGTAAAAACATTACACTGGAATTTTTTTCTCGGCAGAAAGAGCAGCAGTCAACGATTCCGCATGGGCATTTTGTCCAGCACTAAAGGGATACGTGGACCGGAAATTGGCGTGCAACTCCACGGAACGCTTTACATGCCCGGATATAATAAGAGCGAATACGGAAGGACCCAATCCGGCAACCGCACTGGATACAAGACTGTGCAATGGTGAGATTCCTTGAAAACAACAACAGTACATCGCGTTACATGGGATAAGATACATTTAAGCGCAAAATCTCCCTGTCAAATAAGTATATTTGTGTGTTATCCATTTAGTACATCAAAGTCCCCAAATCTTTCGCGACGACTTCGAAGACGGATTAAACAGCATCTGGTCCGCTAGAACCGCCACCAAGCCAACCTACAACGGAACGGTACATCAACGCTCAGAAAACGTGTACGTTTTGGAAGGTTCTCTTCACGTTAAAGCCAGCGCAGTCAGCGACAACGCCACTCACACTTCATACTCTGTCGGCCACGTCAGTACCGGATCGGCATTCAGCTTCCAGTACGGTGAAATTGAGATCCGCGC
>JAQGAU010004991.1:0-10796 GCA_034698045.1 Paramacrobiotus richtersi | reverse complement strand
CCCCGGACCCCGTTGGCATTTCGTCTGTCGGTTTTCCGTCGTTTTTTTCACAAAAACGCTCGCTGCGCTCGCTTGACAAACCGCGGGACTGGATTGTGTTTACTTCCGGTTGGTAGTGATATCGCCTCGTTACGCCATGTGGTGAAATCTGCTCGTTACGCCATGACATGATGAAACACGTCTGTGCGTATTTCTTTATCTCACATGTAACCAGTAACAGGTTTCAGGTTTTCGCATTTCAGGAACAGTCTGCAGATTTCAGTAGTTTTATTTGTTTAAAAACTTTTAAATTCGCAATGTTTTCGATCATTTTTTGTCCCGATCGCGACGGGAACGCAATGCATCAGTTTACAATTTTTTATATTCACTCGTGAATGACTTGCAGTTTGAGTTGACTATTGTCACTGCATTTTCCCTTGGGACCTATCACTGGCGATATGCCAGCAGGAACCTCCAGCACGAAACCAAAAAGTGCGGATTTCATCCAGCAAGCCGCCGCCTTCATCCTACCCCCCGGCCACAAACCCATCAACTACGGCGGGACGGGATTGCGTCCCGTGGGACGCGGGATCCCGCGGAAACGCTCCAACCCTTCCCCGAGAAAACAGCACCACTACAAACCCGTTCTGGATGTGGAATCCGATCCGGTGGTGTGGGACAATGCCCAGCCACCTAAAATGGTCAAATTGGGGAGGGTAGCGAGTCCCCAGAAGTCCCAGGACACAATGTTCCCCGATGATCCCTGTTTCGACGCGGTGACGAGCCAGCTGCTATGCGGAGACGTTTCTGGTGTGCAACAGGAGGAAACGGAGGTGGAGAAGAAAACGGTGAAGGAAAATGCGGAGGCCAATGGGTTGGCGAAGGAGGAACAGGTTTCGACGGAACTTTCGGACTGGGGACTACCTGAACAGGTACGACTTATGTCACTTATCACTAATGTTTTTGATGGACTTTTTTCTTGGTTCTGTTGCTTATCCTGTTAAGGAATTATTGTGATTATTGAATTTTTCGATGGTGTTACAGAATTGGTATGACTGGTAATTTTTTCTTGAAAATTTGATATAATTAATGCGATGCCGGATTTCGCGTTTGATTTTTTTGGAATTGTTGATTTAATTTTTTTCTTGTTTGTTTTGGATTTCGTCATAATATTTCTTAATCGCCGAGGCAATGGTTTCCTCTGCGGCTCGCCGTGCCGAAAGTTAGTCTCTTTACGATTCTACCTGCCGTTTATCTTTGTATGAAGAATAAAGAATAAACAAAAATATGCGCTAATTCTTCTCGTAAATGTATTTTTTTTTAAATTTGTTTGTTTTTTGAAATCATATTTATTTTGTATGCGGTTGGTTGACTGTCTTTCTCTTTGGTTTTCGTTAAAATTATGGTCCAATTAGTTGTGAATAGTTTAAAACTAATAAAAATTGTGAAAATCTTTAGTTTTTTTTCCCGCCGACGTTGATTCTATGTTGACTCTTGCTACCAGAAGGTTTCTTACGCATCGTCGTACGTAGGTGATTCACGCCTACCGCGCTGCGGGCATCACCACCATGTTCCCCTGGCAAGCGGCCTGCCTGTCCATCAGTTCCGGTCGCGTGCTAAACGGTGGGAACTTGGTGTTTTCAGCCCCGACCAGCGCCGGCAAGACATTAGTGGCCGAGATTCTACTCCTGAAACGCGTCGTGGAGACCAAGAAGAAGGGGTTGTTCGTGCTGCCGTTTGTCGCGCTGGCCCAGGAGAAGCTGGCTACTTTGCGGAAGCTGCTTAAAGGGACGGATCTGCGAATTGGAGGGTGTGTACGAGTACCGTATACCGTTAGTGGGAAAAAACTTTTCATAGGAACAGGTTTTATTGATTTACATTTGGTTTCGAGCGGATATTTCCTTTGCGCTTATTTTTGAAAATTCTTGAACGGAGCGCCTAGCTGAATCTTGTTAATTACAGTAATTACAGACATTTTTCCAAAAGTGTGAATGATAAATATATGAATGATCAATGTGTGTCCAATGATGTGTCAATGTTTGTTGTTGTTTGTCGAACTTACTTGTTAGCCAGTCTAGTAATAAATAATTTACAAACATTATTTCGAAAATTATTAGTAATCCTGTATTAACATTTCCAGCATTTTAGAACGATAGAAAATCTGATTATGGGAATTATTTGCATCAGACACGTCGGAAAGCATTCTGCTGTCAGTATAATTCACACACGTTGTGATTGGTACCTGAAATTAAACAGCAGTTTGCGTTGTATAAGAGATAAACAGCAGACATACAGATATAGCACTTACTTCACGAAATACTTGAGTAAATGTAAAATTTTGTATTTTTTTGAATTGACCAGGTACATCGGCAACAGCAGTCCACCGGGAGGTTTAGCCCTCCTTGATGTAGCCGTGTGTACGATCGAACGGGCCAATTCACTGGTCAACCGGTTGATGAAGGAAGGAAAACTGCATCAGTTGGGCGTGGTTGTTGTGGATGAACTGCACATGGTCGGAGATTATTCCCGAGGATATCTACTGGAACTGTTGTTGACCAAAGTGATATTTGTTAATCGGCGGAGGAGCAGTGATGAGGAAGAAGAAGAGGAGGTGAAAAATAATATGATTCAAATTATTGGGATGAGCGCCACGTTGCCCAATTTGCCTTTGGTGAGGAAGTGGTTGGATGCTGATTTGTATACTACCGGTAAGGAAATTACATTATTTCGGGTAATCTTTTATGGTGATCGAAATTTTACTACTTTCTGCTACGTTTTTGTATTTTCGGTAAAATTGTAAATTCGTCGTCGTCTTTGTTTTGGCAGTTATTTCGTTCGTGAGTCTTGTGGAAGTCGTAGTGCGCTGGCGTTAATGCGTTACACGGACCACTGTTCGCAGTGCTTCGAAATCGTTCAACACAAATTATTAGTACTGGACTGCAGCCAATGTGAATTGATTTTTTCCCCGTTTACCTGATGTGTGTTGTGATCAATCTGGAATACCTACGTATTTTCGCTGTTTGCGTGATTATTATTCGTAGAATGTTCTGGTTAAGCTTATTTCGGCCGAAACGATTTCAGTATCCTTTTTAATCTTTTCTTTCATAGTACCTATTGATCTGCAAAGTCATTAATTTGCACCTTTTGTTTGTGAGTTGTGTTGCGCGCTTATCGTCCGCTCTTACGGGACGATTTCGTATTATACTCGTGCAGATACGGTCGAACGGGAGAATCTTCGAGGAAAATGGAAATACTAAAATCTGCATAGTGTAAAAGCATGCTTTAATCTTTATACTTGATTAGGATCTGTGATTCTTAAGCATTTTTTGACTTTTTTTGCTCTGAAATGGTCGATGTGCAGCTGTGAGCGTTACATAACATGTAAAAATATAAACCAGTTTTAATACCGCAGGATATTCAGTACTAATATGCAAGCTTTATGCTCATTCGTTTTTCCATACAAAATTCATTGGTAAGTAGCTGTTCATTGCCATTTCACTACGACTTTCGTTCCACATAATCAGCTCTTACAGTTACTAGAATGCTGCCATAGTACAGTAAGGACAACTGCATAATTAATCCGAATGATACTGTCAAAATGATACTGATTACTTCGTAATCCACAACGTTTTTGAATGTCATACGTTGATTTATACTGGATCAAATACAGCACCAGACCATGCCGTGCAGTCGAATGATGTAGAACCCGCATGAATTTGCCTGTGGGTGCTAAAACCCGTCAGTCATTTTTTTATTTTTATCAGATTTCCGACCGGTGCCTTTATACGAAAGCATCAAACTCGGCAGTGTCCTCTACGATAAAACCTTCCAGAAACTGCGCGATATTCCTGCAGTCCCCGGTGTCCCAGATCAAGATGACTTGTGCGCCTTGTGCATGGAGACCATCCGCACCGGGCACTCGGTGCTCGTCTTCTGTCCGGCCAAAAACTGGTGCGAGAACACCTGCAGTATTCTGATTAAGCTGTTTGCCACCGCAATGCCACCGGGTGTCCTCCAGTCGGATCAGTTGAATGAACTGATTGAACAGTTGAAGCAGACACCGGCGGGATTGGATAATGTACTCAAGAAGACCATTCCCTGTGGTGTGGCGTTTCATCATGCTGGATTGACGGGGGATGAGCGGGATATTGTGGAGAGTGGGTTTCGCAAGGGATTGATTAAGGTGAGTGTGGAATTCTGAGTATTATTTTGTTGTTGTTTAGTGTTATTTCGTTTTCGTACATTTTACTGTATTAACACTAAGGTTTTATGTTTGTTGTACTTTTATTGTTGTTTATCTGAAATTTGAAGTTTTTTCTAGCATACATACATAGTAAAAAAACGCAGCTTCCGGTGCGGAAGACGTCAAGCAGTGTGACTGTTGAACTGAAAGTGGACAAAGCAAAACTGAATTGAGGTTGAATTTGTTTCCCAGTTAAAGCTTACCCCGATTTCTTTGAAGAAATTGATGTTCCGTGGTGAGGCCTGGAAAAAGTAAACCGCGTTTTGCAGACGCTGTTGTTCGTGCTTTTCTAATGATTAGACACCTTCTGTTACTGGTTAATTCGGCTTACAAGCAGCACTAGATCTGAAAAGTGATTTTTTAGCGCTTAAATTCGGTATTTATGTCGGAATTGTTGTGTACATCTTCGTGGCAGGTAACACTTGTTATGATGGCAAAAGTGAAATCTGTGCGTTGTATGAAATAGTTCGAAATTTGTACAGGTGCTCGTGGCGACAACGACTCTGTCGTCCGGAGTGAATCTACCGGCAAGACGGGTGATTATTCGCTCACCGATGGTATATGATGGGGAATCGAAACCACTGGATCCCTTGACGTACTACCAGATGGCAGGAAGAGCGGGACGGAAGGGTGTTGATACACAAGGTGCGGCTGTACTTCCTGCATGTGCCCAGTCAATTAAATTCCGATTTTCTCGCGGACTGGACGTGTGATCTGCAATGGACGCGTGGTCTTATGGACATATGTACTGCCGTTTTTTCTTTTTCGCAAAACATAACGGATTAGTCCTCTGTCCGTTATAGAATAATTGTGCACTTTTACCAGGATCATAATTATTTCGAAAACTGACTAGTTTACGTTCATTGGTTTCCATTCATTCTTCGGTCTTTCGCAGTGGTAAACCAGATAACCAATGATTTCATGTCTTGATCAGTTTAAGAATGAACATTTGTTGTTGTTTATAAAGGCGAAAGCATTCTAATTTGCAAGGAAACACCGGAAGAAAAGAAAGCTGTATACGGGATCTTTTCCACTGCCCTCCGCCCACTGAGGAGCTGCTTATCCATCGGAACTCCCGAAGAACCGAGTGCTTCCGTTCAGCGGGCCGTCCTGGAAATTGTTGTGAACAAAGCAGCACGCACCGTGGATCACATCCTTACATATCTCCAGGGAGCATTGTTTGCTGCGGAATTGGATGACGTAAGTTTGTCCGACGTAGTCGTTAAAATATACGTCTGTCCTTGGTTGTTGAGTGAGTTCTGGATTTTATTGTGTAACTGGAAACAGTATTTACGTTAATGTCAACTGTGTGTTTGCCTAGATTGATACGATTATCAGTAGACAAAGCAGACTGAAAAAACTGGGCGTGTATACATTCTTTTATGAAATGCAGTTGCAGCAATGATTCTTGATCATGTTCTTGTTGTTATTATGTCAGTTATAGCGACAGTCAGTTTTCCGGTTTACATCATTTGTTTATTTTTAAGTTCTCAGTTTTACTAGTTTATATTTTTTTACTCAGTTTATTCTTAGTTCAGTTGCGTTCTTTTTTAAAACAGCAGAATTGTTGGGTTACCAGTTTACAGCAGTGTTTCACTTGGTCTATTGCTGATTGTGGGAGTACGCCGTCTCTTCGAAATTTTCGTTTTTTAAGCGCATACGGATTTTTCCCGTATTTTTCAAAACTGCAAAATGAATAAAATTTCCAAAAAGAAATGAAGTCGAAGAACTCCGTTAGACTTTTGAGGTTACAGCAAACAAGATTTTCGTGTACGAAATCGTAGAATAGTGGCTGTGATAACCTTACGCATTTGTTGGCGCTTTCATGCCATGAGGTGTTGAATTCTAGTTGGCAGTCTAGTTCGACGTCATAGAGTAATTTTTGACAGTAGAGCATTCGGAACCTTTTTGTCTTGCGTTCGTGCACTGCATAGTAGAGGAAATACAAAGTGTTTATTGATATTAGAAACACTTCTACGGGCGATAAAAACAGTAAGAAATTGCTTCCTTTTTCAGGAGGAATCATGCAAGAAGTATGCCGAAGGCGTAATTAAATCCCTGGAAAAATCCCAATTTATCCAGACCGAGCGGGATGGACCGGGTGTCCGTGCCACCCAGCTGGGCAACGCCGTGGTGTGGTCGGGATTGGCACCGCACGACGGGAAGACGGTGTTTGACGAATTAGCCAACGCCCGATCCAACTTCAATCTCCAGAATGAACTACACATCCTCTACTTGGTTACACCGTTGAATGTAGCGCGGACTATCGGGAATCTGAATTTTTATCTGTTTCTGTACATTTGGGATAAGATGCCGGTGGAGTGGCAGAAAGTGGGGAATTTGGTCGGTGTGGATGAGGTGGCGCTGGCACGGGGGTTGAGGAATGAGTTTGGCTCGAGAGATTATCCCAAGATCAATCGGATGAAACGGTTTTGGTGGTAAGAATCATGAACGGATTAGCAGTACGCGTATTTGTGGAAATTCATTTACACTTTAACAGCCTGTGTTTTGTTGGTTACATTGAGTCTATACTCGTACTATTACTGTTTTGATTTTTTTTTGAAGTAATTGAATTTTTAGCGATGATAGCTTCCCTCCTTGTACGGCATGATTGCGATCTTGGTTATTTGCAATTTTTTTTTATCAAGTATGTTGTTTGATTGTGTTATGTGTTTCAAACGTCTTATTATGTGTGTCGATCGCTGGCAAAAATGCTCGAAAGAATTGTGTGCCGCATCAGCATATTTAACGCAGTGAGAGTATGATGAAAATCGTAGATCAGTGGCTGACATCGTCCACAGATGAACTGATTAAGATTTAGCATTAACTTAACAGAAATCAGTCAACTACAATATACTGCATTCTTGAAGATGAAAAGGTAGGCTAACTTTTTCGATTTTTGTTTACTGTGCGTTCGTTCTGTAGTGCCTTGATGCTGAATGAGCTAGTACATGAAGTCAGTCTGGCGGAAGTAGCCTGGAAATACGAAGTCAACAAGGGCATTTTACAGTCCTTGCAACATGGCGCCGCTTCCTACTCAGGTAAAATGCATGTCCAAAACATCACACAGCGACATTGAATAACGGTAATTGTTTGTAGGCATGATCACGACATTCTGCGATGAGCTGCGGTGGTCCAACATGACTCTCCTCTTTGAGCAGTTCCAGAGTCGCCTCATGTTCGGAGTGTTGCGTGAACTGGTGCAGTTGGTACGGATTCCCTATTTGACCGCTCTACAGGCGCGCCATCTCTACGAAGCGGGATTTCCAAATTTGACCAAGCTGGCCACTGCGGAATGCAATGAGATTGCGGAGGTGCTGCGGGCTGCGGTGCCGTTTGAACTGTAAGAAAACCGTTTGTGATTGTCGAATGCATATGAGATTTCTCAGATTAGTTCATTTTTGATAATTGTTATCATTTCTTCGTACGTAAACCAACAGTTTACAGAACGACTGCATTTTGTAGTATCTTCCCTGGAAAACGTTTGTGCAGCATACTGTATCTTGTTTCTTTATCGTTTTGCTGGAAAAATACTGTTTAATGAGCTTTTTGTGACTTTGTGCTTAGAAAACCGTTCAGTTCGCAGATTGCCCATGTACTCCGTAGCAACTGCACTAAATGTACTTTATTTCAACAGAAAAGTGGAGACGAAGAGCAGTGTCCTGCTCAACGGCCTGGAAGCCCTCTCCGATATGGAAGCCGCCGAGTTGGTCATTTCTGAAGCGCGCTGCCTCCTCGAAAAGGACATGGAAGCGGAGGGATTCGTTATTGCAATAAAAAAAGCCAAACCGGCTCCTACTGTGAATATAGACAAGTTAACGCAGCGTTGCAATGCCCAAACCGCCGAGTACGACGAAATCCGCTCCAGTCAGGTTGAACAAGATCAACCGTTGGATGAAGCTATGCAGAAGACGAAAGAAACGACATCTCCGATGTCGTCCCCAACTAAGTCCCGTTTGATCGAGCAGGAGATTATTAAGAAAGAGGCGACGGTGATTGTGGAGAGGATTGAGAGGACGCAGGTGCCGAAGCATTCCCAGGTACGGCTGAATGCTCCTGAAACTGTCAGTTAGTTTGCTTTCTCGGTCGATTTGATTCATTTACCAGAGAATATCTGAAATAAATACGAATAGTTCATTTCCTTAAAGGGGTCTAGCTAATGTAATCAAGACGCTTCGGCACATTATGGCCATACATTATGTAGAGGATGGCGTAGTGTGGTGGCTTGATTCCCTGATGGTTACGATTCTCGTCTTAATTCGTTCGGCTACGAACTGGATGGTCAGGCATCCAAATAACTTTCGAGTATCAGTAAATTCTAGTGTGGTTTTTCTAACGAATTAATCTATGAAATTTGAATTAGAATTATTCTAATTCCAACCCGTAGAATTTGAATTAGAATTATTCTAATTCAAATACCTACACGTTTGAATTAGAATAATTCTAATTCAAATTGTTAGATAAATTAATTTGAATAATTCAATACCACACTAGTAAATTTACTAAATTGAAGTGACCGTCACTAAACTGAATTCGCGACTTTTTTGCATGCTATGGAGAGAATTTTCTTTAAAATGTTTGGCAATTGAAGAAAACTGAGAGTTTTTTGCTTTTTTTGTATTCATTTTCTTGGTTTCCGATGCGGGCTTAACTTTAAAGACAATGTTGTCTGACACAAAAGACGCACCCGGGAAATTTCTACGGTTTTTGATCTCCTGTTCTGATTGTAGGATCTGTTCGACGAGGACACGGCAATCAGCGAATACTCCAGCGACGACGAAGAGGTCATCAAAGAAAAAATACCACCGATCGACGAGCTCTACAGCACCCCGCACGTTCCATCCAAATACGAACCAGAATTCCAGAAGTTCAAGGACAACATGTCCCAGGCCCTACAGAAATCCCGAATGACCGCCGAGAAAACCATATCCAAATCGCAAACCACAGATTTCGAGCAGACGCCCAAACTATTCACTAGTCCCCGTGGAAAACGGAAGGCGGATGAGGACAATCTCGATGAACCGGACAAGAAGCTGTTCCGCGAGGAGGTCAAGACGAAGATCCAGTTTGATGAGGTGGAGGATGTGGACAAACGGCGGATTGAATTGGATGATGTGGATGTGATTCCATCGTCGTATCCTCCCACTCCGGAAGGTTCCGTGACCTCGCTGAATGGGGATGATGGGATTGAGATCCCGTCGGCGGATCTGCTTCAGCTGTTTGATATCGAGGAGGTGCCGTGTTCGGCGGAGGGGTTTAGTGGGTTTATGGAACAGTGGAGATACCAGAGAGTGTTTAGCTTGAGTCTGGGATGCGATAAGCTGGATGTTCAGGTGTGTGCCGGTACTGATAGTCTCAAGCGGTTACGGTCGTCGATAGATACATGGCGAATGCCTTTACCGGAACGGTACGAGGATTTGTTTTTTAACGTCCGGATGTTGCGGATAAAAGAGTTTCTTTCCATTTTACTTACAACTAATGGTAATCGAATGTTTAGACGTAAAGCTACTTCAGAAACGGAAATGTAATTTGTTGTATACGAACCGCAGTTAAGGAACAGTATCATTTTCTTTCAAAACCGAGTTCCACATAAAGCGCAGTTTATTGCGGCATCAAAAGTAGTCCCAGTTAAACGTATCCGCGCATACAGCCAGCTTCTTTAGCATGCTGATAATGTATGCATGCATGATGATAAGCACATTTACTGTTTTCTAGGTCAGCAAGCCACGAATTGGACCACCCGGTTTGTACAGCAACAAACCAGCCAAACTACCGGATGGCATCCCACTGCCCGGTGAGAAGCTGGTGATTGTCGGAATGGCGGTCAGTTGGGATGGAAAGCGGGCGCGGTACCTGTCGCTTGTGGATCTACCTCGGTCGAAGAGTAACTTGGAAGCCCGGGGGATTGCCTATCTCCCAGCACAGCAAAGAATCGCCCGGATTGGGAAGTTTCTGTGCGACCTGAGGAGAAGTACGGTTATCTTGTTTGATATGCGGGCGCAGCTCCGGTTGATGGGCCTGGCGTTTGGGACGACGTTGGTGGGGGTCAGATGCTTGGATCCGCAAGTGGCCGGGTGGATGCTGGATATGGGAGCTGGAGCGAATGGAATTAAAGTAGGTGGCTGAATATCTGGAAGCAGATGAATGAAGCAGATTTAAACTACACAAACGTTGATCCAGTCGACGCGTATATGAGCTGTAGTTTTCAACCGGCTGGATTTGAACTAACTTATATATTTCCGTTTCATCTATTTGATAAGGACTGTTGCTTTCGATTTTGTAGTTGCATGTCTGATTTGTGATTACTATTACTTTGTGATTACTAAAGACACAACTATTGATAGGAGTTAATGTCGGATCATTTCCCACTCATGACCGACGTGACCCAGGACATTGCCAAATACAAACGCGACTCCAGTCTGGGCTCCGCCGTATCCATCACCGCCGTCTCTTCACGCACCCGCTGCGCTATCGAAGCCGTCGCCTCCCGTCTCCTTCTCTCGGAAATCCACAAAAAGCTCGAAGCAGTTGATCTCTGGGAGGCGTTTGTCAGCACCGAGATGCCCTTGGCCCG
>JAQGAU010004990.1:0-10798 GCA_034698045.1 Paramacrobiotus richtersi | reverse complement strand
TTACTGTTTAATATTAGGCTACTGTTTACTGTTTACTATGGACTTACTTACTGTTTAATTAGTAACACAACACTGGACTCGAGAAGAACCTAACAGTTTTTATCCGATGGTAAAGTTTCCCTTCCGATATAATTATGCAACTGCTGTACATTCAATAAATTTCGGGAATATGTACGATTTTTCTCATGGAGAATTGCTGGTCGTCATGTACTAGTATTAAAGCAAAATGTCATTTCCATAAAGCTGGGCTGCTTTGATCGCGCTCCACAATCCACATATGCATACCTATTTGGACCTGTTTGCTTTTAGTAATGTTAGCAGAAACAAAAACATCCACACAATGTAAACAATGTCAGCTGTACATTTTACTGGTGTGATATATGTGGCGGCATATTGCTTTATTACTATAACCGCTCACAGGGAGCCAAAACCACAACTGAATAGTACATACAGTACTCGAGCAAAAGGAAAAAATAGCAAAAAGGGCCCAGCAAGTGGTTAACCATGGACCAGCATGTGGGTGGTACGAGTTAGCATCAGCGCTGGCCGCACTGAGTCCCTTGTTTGTATAACAATTATGGTAACTGGACATAGTTTCCAGGTCCAGTACCATACCATATCCGAGTTTACCAGGTAAAGTCCCAGAACCCAAACCCAAGTTTTTGTAGCACCCCCTCTAAATTACCAAATAAAAACTTTTTCTTAATTGGATTTTTTATATTAAGAAATCCAAAAATTCATTCTGGTACCGGTCGCAGCTGAGTAAACGTTTCAGTCGGTCCAGCTAAATTCTACTAGAAACATACGGAGGAACAAAAAGTAGTTAAAAAGCAAGTGGATGTAGAACTACTATCTTACTAAATCAGAAAAAGGACAAACTATCTGCCAAAACGGTAAATGTCGAAAGTTTTCTTTATATAAAACCAAAACGCGACAATTTGTGCAAAGCTCGTAAATCGAAGCGTTGCCTGGCGGAGACGTGTAATAATAATAGTGTAGCATTCGATAAGGATATCTTCTTGATAAAATTTAAAAAATGATATATCTTAGCTTCTTCAGAGCCAATTGAAACAGAATTGTGAAACAGAAAAATCTTCTATAAGCAAAAACCGTGAAAATACATGGAAAAACTAGTAAATCGAGGAGCAGTAAGGAGAAGACTTGTAATACTACTGTAATCGAGTAATAGTGTAACATTTGATATTCGATGAGTTATTGTACGTAACTCAGCAAAAAATTGTCTATTGTAGGTGTCTTATTCCGACAACCGCGGTTCAGCTCCAAGGAACCGCCTTCGTCTCTCGTAGTAGAGTAGAGCCAGCGCGAAATGGCGTCACCACTGTCATTGTAAAATACTGTTTTCTCCGGTATGGTCGGAAAAGCTCTGTAAAGCCAGAAGCCGATATTTGCGAGGCCGCTTTTCAAGCAAAAGAAATAACCATGTACTTATGAGAGCCGGATGTTCGTTTCACATCGCTCCATGACAAGCAAACTCAAAATAATCAACCCTGACGATTCGCATTCCCGATTCTTCGATGGGTCCTTCAGCGCTTTAGGAAGCGAACAATCCATGCACGTAGACCGAGGGTCAGTGCAAAAAAAGAGCGGATCAAGCATGGGCAGTAAAAGAGTCAAAGCATTTTGCACTTGCTGAAGGGTCTTCAGCTTGTTCAACAGCATGGAAACTGGTCAGGTGGAAATACACCGAACTCGGTATCCAACAAATACACGCGCTAATTGTAAACAGCGTCAAAATCAGAAACGGATTGGATTTCGTCGGTGCCTTCCGGCTGGCTTGAACCGTGTCTCCCGTACCACGAATTTGTCCTGTTTGAACGGCCGCTCCTCTCCTCGCTCTCCTACGAGAATATTTCCACAGAAGTACGGGATAGCAGCCTGGAATGAACACTTCTGGTGCGTTAAACATACAAATGGATGTAATAATATTCCACACACACTGTGAATTCGTGTCCAGATAGCAGCCGTACATGGGCGGCACGCGATAATATTGGGCATCCAATATAATTCCAAGCAGAGCGAGTATATGAACATATTGCATGGCGATTGCACAAAGTAACCAGGCCACTCGTGAATTGTGTCGAGTTTTATAAGATATCGGCCAGAGTAACGCCCAAGCGCGATTGGTAGTAATTAGCACGTGAAAGTGTATCGTAACAGCCGACACGGCGTACATGCAGTAAATCCTGACGGTACATGCACGATACCCCAGCCACCAATAGCGTAATAATCGGTCAGAATTTTCATACGGTTTTGGATTCCGACATACACGACGTGGCTGCATAAAAGAGCATTTATGTACACAATAAAAGGAGTCGGTAGAAGTAGAGTTTTGTTTTTCAACAAATAAAAAAGCACTCCACAGTTGAGGGTCAGCGTGATTACAGTTAAGCTGATAAAGCCGATAAAACTGGATGGCAAATTAGTATAAACCCCAACTGCGCTATAAGTCTTGTGCAGTGCTGTTTGGTTGTCGGGCAAAACACTAGAGTTTGTGCTGTTGACGACCACCATTTTGATTTGCTTTTGAATACAGTAAGGAGGATGACAAAACTGTAAGTTTTAGGCATAGAGACTATCTGAATTAAGCCCTTTGAGCGGGAGCAACAGATCTTATTGCTTAATCGGTTTGTGCCACATCATAGGAAGTACCAGTTGACAGGCACAGTTACGTGGAATAACTGGCTATAATGTACTGGGAAATAAAACTCTTCCGGACTGGAGTAACTTTCCTTGGTTACTAGAACAGCATAATGCCTTTCTCTTACTAAAAGAGTGAAACTGGACGGAGATGCTGTCATTGCCGGTGGATTCTGCGAAACCATTTCAATTTGCGTATTTTTGATTACTCCAGCGAAAACGACGGATGTCAAATGTGTTTAATGTTCTGACGGGTTACGTGAACCAGACAGTATGTCCGTAACCTGAATGCACTCGCACGAACTGGCTTCCGGACCGTTCCGCTGACCTTCCTTTTCTTTCACACACCAGTTTCTTCCTTTTATTGATTTACACAGATTGTTCTGCGCGACTGATAAGAGAGGTTTTACACACAAAAGATTTTCGTTGCTTACCTGCAGTTACAACCAAATATGAAAGCATTCTTAAAGTGTAAGTACTGCAGAACAATACCAGTTCAGCAATCTAACTAACGCACTGGTATGGCACGGGCTGCTATAGTAGTTAATACGCTTGTACTTAACATGCTTACGCGTTGTGGTTATCTTCTACGAAAACATAAGTATTTCGAACGCGGTCACGCTCACAAAAGTTTTTCCACCTAGTGGCTACCTGAGGAATCACCGTGCTAAGCAAACGCCAATAAATGCGCCGCACACGGAACACATCATCAAACAAGCGAATTGCGACAAGTGAATTTCTCTTTTAACGAGATGTCACCGCGCACGCGTGCCAGAGGAAACGAATTCGATTTGGAAATGGAACTGTTCTCTGTGGAATTGTCTGAATATTAGTATTTTTTCTTATTTTTTCTGCCCCCTGATATTTTTTATTCCCCTAATTAGGGGCTGGGGGGTTCTTACTTACGAGTTATTTAATAACAAAAAATATGAAGACAAGGAAAGAAAAGAAATAAGGTATAATTTAAGTACCTAACATGTTTCCCCGGTAATCCTGACAGTAACATTAACTCTATACGTTTGCATGGACTTGGCGTTCGCTGCTAAGGTGACAGCGTGCGTCACAAATGCTAATGCGCGTCAGCTGCACAGCTTTCGGGTCAGTTTTGGCCTTGTTTTGTAGGAAAATTTATGCTCTCTAACAATCTTTGTTGCTGTTTGGTATTTGCGCGAACTTCATATTTTCTTGTAATCTTAGTTAAACGTACCAGACGAAATTGTTGGCGGATTTTGAAATTCAAAAATTTTAGCAATTGAATTGACAATATATTTGTGCGCAAATGTGCCTGCTCTATGCTTAGCTGCAAACGCAATAACATTTTTAGCAGGGTTCTGAGTCATCTTCCGTTTGCGCAAATAGTCGTTCTTTGAGTGTGCACGGCAGAATACAGTATTACAGCGAGCATATTGAATCTTCTTATTCTTGCACCCGTTCACTTTTCGAGAGCGCGATAGCGGCTCTTTATTTTGCGATACGCAAAAGATTTTGCGATCTGACACCAATGAACTACGAACCACAAAAGTCTGACACCGCAGGCGGTGCGCCGCACATGGTAGAATGATCTTCCAATCGGGAGCGGAGCAACAAGTAAAGGAAACATTCCTTGTCGTAGCATGCAACATAAAAACACCACGACCTGAAACAAGTGTAAGTTAAACCGCTTAGTTAAGGCGAGCCTTAACTTCGAAGACTGTCTAGCAGCTAGCTACAGGGACGGCGTAGATGGGGTACGCCTGACCATCTCCAGAGGTGGCATCTCGGATTCACATCTGCTCAAATCCAGCAGTAAAACACGTTTTCTGCTGGCGACCTTTTCAAAGCTTTCGAGCCAGGCTGTAAAGGCAATGCAGCTATTCGTGGAATTCCACTTTGGATTAGAAAGTTGGTAACATGGCTTCTTGATGATCCACAAAATCCCTTCACTCTCTGTATCCCATATCGCCAAAGCAGATGTGTCATGTTCTGCCGCAGTCGATTTGATAATGGCAGCTATCTTTCCCTTATCAGGGCTGACCGACAACAAGCTCCTGCAGGCTAAGTCGGCGCTGAGAAGAACTGGATTCCTTTTTCGTTCGTGCCACATCCATAAATGGTAAAGCTTCTGGGAACCAGCCATCTGTAAAGCAATTATCGTTTTTCTGCGTACTGATTCGAATAGAAATGAACCCTGTTGTACAAAAGAACTGTACGTGACCGAACAGCGATGTGTTGGCCGGTGATCGGACCCTTGTCTCCAGTATACAACAGCATACGGAATAAAGCCATAACGCCCATCTTTCCATTGCTTTCTGGCCTTGAGAGCACTGTCGCCGTGAATCTGTGCTGGTCAGAAACTTATCACGCTATATGTCAAAACCTAGACATTTTCCGATAAGAACGAGTGCTTAGTTTAAGGGCTTAATAAAACCAATAGAGAATTATGATGCAGAAATAGCAGTACTAAATAAACCACCGAGTAATGTTCGCGAAACAAAGCCGGGATGTACCATTCCCACTATCTTCACTCTGAATACAAACCGATCATATGACTTGTCATCTGGCATACTTGCTCTATGTTATGTTATTATTACTGTAGTTCATTGTTACTGACCTTTGATGCTGGAAGGCGCAAACAAAAACAGACAACAGCCATCAGGCCGCAGCCAGACGAGTCGTTCCCAGTGCAATGCACTACTGTATCATAAGGACAGTCCAAATTCGCTTCGGTTGTTATATGACCATCTTGCATATTGCGCATTCGAAAGATGGAGGCCTGCTTCTTGGTGTTGTCTACGATAAGTTCCGCCAGGAGGTCACCCTGAAGAACGAAAATAATCTTCATCAAGTGCAAGAAGCAGCCTCAAAAATTTGCGTTCATTGTTTATGCCTGCTTTTCTTTGGCACAAAGAACTACGTAGACAACTTGCTGTTCAATTAAAAATCTGGACGATTAACAAAACTTTTTGTCCAGTCATACGAGGTGCGATCACGGAGTAATGACAGCTGATCCTCATTATACATCCTGGTCCCGTTTTCCAGCCATTCAGCGTAAAGTAAAATTCGCTTTTTTACGTAAGTAGTGAATGCTTGCACATGCCTTAGAAATGGTGTTGTTCAGCTGAATCTGTTTCGCTGGAGAGAAAACAATAAAGTGTCAAGGCTTGGTGATCGCACCTCGTAGCAGCCCAGAACGTTGTACATACTGCAACCGCTTAAGAGAGATCGACCAGTAACGGGACTCTGAGCATTTTGAGAGAGATATAGCGGCAGACAAGGCTGGGTCATTTGACCCATGTTGGGTTGTATCGGGTGCGAAATATGTTGGGGTCTATAGAGTTAAATAACGTCAAGCTGGGTATACTTGTGTGTTTTCTACGGGGCAACGTTGTCGTTGAACACGGTGTCCTTTTAGATTTTTGGACGATTTTACCTTCTCAATAAATAGTACAAAGCGGGTCAAGTCGGCGAACTGATCCGAAGGGGACGCCAATTCCAAGTATAGGGTAACTTTGCGTTTTAGAAACCCTGTCGATGCCGAACCGTCGCAAATGTAACAATTCGCGTTTGATTCATATGTGTACATCATGCATCGGGCGGAGTAATACGACTGAACAATTCGGATAGGCGTATCATTTGTTACTTCACGGAATCTCATAATCGTTGTAGTCCAAGTGTACAACGAAGTCACCCGATCTTCTGCGTCACAGCCGACAGCGACAAAGCTTGTGCCAGCTGCATTCCATTGCGAAGACCGGTGACGAAGGAATGGTTTTGTGCTTATTGCATCGATCCCCACAAATTCCATGTTGTTGTGTGTCCACATCTCCAAAACGGTTACATGTGGCTGGTCAGTGTGAAAGCCTAACGAATACCTTTGTAAGCAAACTAGAATATAATTATGTAGGTACGGCCATCAGCGCGCCCCAACTAAGGTGAAGGCCTCCGCCGCATGCTTACCAACGCAGATGAAGCTCCCGGCTGGATTAAAAGAGAGTAGACAACAATGCTTTCGTTTGTAGCCTTTTCTGCCGAATGTAAATTTTGTCATCGCACCGTCATCGTCGTGGTTTTTCGAGAGCTCCGGCGCATCCGGGAAGACCGGCCACTTCTCAGTCAGTGTGTCCAAGTTTTTTGTCACGATGTAATCTCCTTCCGCGATAGCTATGGTGTCGCTGTTCGGTACCCATGTCCAGGTAAAATCAGATCGCCGAACTTGGTCTGCTTGTCCGTGTTGCGAACAGTCCTCTGCCTCAATATAAGCTTCACGGAACAGCAACGAACTTTTACTGTTCACTGTTTCGTAAAGGAGCGATCGCATTTTAACAAGCATTGCGTCGGCAGATGTCCTGTCTGCCGCGTTCGCAACAAGACAACACCGGATGATGTCCGCCAGACTATTTGTTATTTCTGCAGATACAACAGGAATGTAGCCATTAGCAATCTTGATAATAATCTGCTCGCGCGTGGTATCAGCCGAAACGGTAAACGAATCTTTGGAAAATAATCGATTTTTCCCGAAAGTCCTTTGTCGATTTCCGTACAAGCAGTCAGCCAGATCGAGAACGATGCAGCCAAGACTCCAAATGTCCGTTTTCCTCCCTGGTTTCTCGCAGCCTTCCTTCACGAACCGAGCAACCATTTCGGGCGACATGTACCTGGCCGTGCCGTGAAGGTGGGTGATATCCAATGACTTTGTAACGTTCTCTCCCATCGGAATGCGGTCGTCAAGGTCAGCAATAATCAAAATCCACTTTCTTCTTGCACAGGGCTTTTTTAAAACATTTGCCGGTTTTAAGTCTCCGTGGATGATATTCCTTTGGTGCAAATAATCCAAACCAAACGCCATCTGCTCGACCATGTGCAGTAAAATGTTTCGTGTAATTGTGATCTCCTGTTTTTGCAACTGTGCAATCAGGCCTTCCAGATCGCCGTCTGCAAATACGAGTGCAAATATCTACTCAGTCCGTCTTCAGAGGTCGGTGTGGGTTCCTTACGCTCACCTGCCATAAGCTCCATCGCCAGGTTGACGGTTCCCCCAAACGGCGATTTGTCGATTTTGATCTGATAATAACGAAGAACATTCGGGTGTTTCAGATCGAAGAGTAACTTCCATCGCTGAATAACTGCTTTCCCATTTGAATCGTTGTGAAGGCTCTCCATCTCGTCGTTGCGCAAATGAATCTCCTTGACCGCAATATTTTGATCTACCGCAATATCTGCGCCATTGCTTTTCCGCAACGCTTTCCATACCAAGCCAAATCCTCCTCTCCCAATGATTTCCGATTTAGCATAGGCCAAGTGGATGTCACCGAAACATACCGTTTCGTTATTGCTCATGCTGAAGCGGTATCGAATCGCACAAAGCTACTGATATGGTGCATCAGGTGCAGTACGCGTATACTGTAACTATACTTCTACGTTTAGACGAGCTACTGCTGTTTCAGGTTCGAGCTTCATACATGCAGCCAACAATGAGATGACTTTTCTTCTTGTTTGGTGCCTTCGGCGGTATTTCTAGCGAAGGTGTAAAGTATAAAAATTCCGTCCAAGCTGCTCTTTATTTGTGCGCGCTCTATTTATTCGTGTTTATGTATGTGTACGCTTGATAATCAAAGGCATACGAGCAATGCAAGCACAATTTCAGCTGTATGGTAATCATCTTATTGGGTGCCGAACATTCTTCGTTACTTGTGCTGATCCAAATCCAAATGTATTTCAGTACAAACATTGGAGTAAATGTAGACTTCCTTATAGATCCAAAACCGCGCAACAACTCCTTCGCAATATTAACGATAATGTGTCTCAGCTGCAGAGATGCACAATCCTGTAGTCAATGCGGGGAATCAAGCCAGTAGGTTAATATCTAATGACTTCATAGGTCGTCACTGCCGCTTATGGAGCCTATTCTGTGTTGTCAATACCGTTAAGCTTCAATAGTTCGATCCGCTTTTTCGGCTTTTTGGCTTGGATTCTGATTGTTAGACAGGATCAAACTTGAGAATCCCGTGACCAAATGATTTTTCCTTCGTGAAAGAATGCTGAATTTGCAGTGTTGAAAATTCACCTTGTCCGTCTAATGTACCCAAAGGTATTAGGTAGCCAGACTGCTAGTACATGTTTCTTTATTTTCGTAAAGAAACAGTCCGGAATACAAATTTTCTATGTACAATTTATAAAGCACAAATGTACGGCAATACTCAGTGAACTTCGCTAATCGCCGAGGACCATACAAAACAAAATAATCGAACGAGAACAACTGCTGATACTGTAGTTGACAGTGCAGTAATCCACATTATGTTGTGGTGGCGCGTACCACTACTACCTTTGCGTGCTGAAACTCAAAACAAGAAACTTGCTACACAAAATAGTGCATCGTACAGCAGAAGATCTAGAAGCTAAAACATGCAACAGTCAAATAACACAATCAATACGACCGGCTAGCGGCCGCCGGCCCCAACTTTCTTGTACAGTGTAGTATATATTTAACAATTCATACTTGTCGACTGAACCAAGGAAACCCGATCTTGCCGCGCTAGCTTCCGGCAGTTTTCTTATATTTCTCTGCCACGTGAGGTCTCCGGTATAATTATCGCTCAAGAATAACTGAGCCGTGACGCTCGTCATCCTTTCGCTGCGAAGGTGTACAACCTGGCGATGTACTATGCAAATAGCAGTAGACTCAATTATAAGCAGGTTCCCAGGTTTTTTGGCTTTTTGATCCTAAGCTTGCTTTGCGCATAACATCACCAGTCATCGCGTTAGTTGCAATCACTTGCCTTGTTTCCAAGTGCAATCTGGAAAATCACTGCATCTGCGACCAGATGGCTAAGCCCCTCTGGCTCTGTATAACCGAGAATTCCCTATCATTATCAGGTGGAATCGTGTATTGCCGACGCTTATTGTTGTTGTCGAGTCACGGTGCCTTCATCAAGATGGCTAGCTGTCCAAAGACGGACAGTTTTAGGGCAAGTTGCAGTACCGAATGCTTGCTCGATCTCGTTTGCTTTTTTGCCTATTAATTCGGTGCGTTTCAAATCGTTCAAAGATTGTACGAGAATGGTCAAATATGGGCCAATTATTGATGTACTTACGCGCAGATGAAATACCGATACATAACGATTACATCATGTCAAAATCGACCTAAGAAATCTGCACGAGCTTGACGGTGCAGTTACCTGCGTATCGCACATGAAACTTTCACATCTACAAAAAAAACGTTTTGCGTTTCCTGTTATTACGTTGTCGAAGTTTAGTATCGGGCTCGTACTTGTCTGCCCGGAGGTTGTCCAGTCACGGCTCCAGCATCTCCTAAGATTATGGCCCATAGTGTCAACAAACTTAGCGCAATGAGGAGCCTGTGGAGCCGAACTCCGAAATGATCTCCGGGTTTTTGCGCTGGACCACTGTATGTTTGCGCGTTGGAGCGAGTAGCGCCTGCGTTCTTCTGGACAAGCGGTGGCCCTTTGACTGGAAGTTCTTCATTCGATGTCAGAAAAGCGGAATTTTTGGCAGAACTGCGCCAAAGTGCTCCGTTATTAGTCCACAAATTCCATAGGCAAAACATCGTGGAAGGCAGTGCTCGTAGCACCATGGTAACCTGGTACCCGTAACCTCCCCAATAAGCCATTACCGTAAAAGCGATTACCGCACGAACTATCCAAACAATCATCTCCCGGTAAGTCCATAGCAATCGGATAATTTTGTACATTTTATACATTTTGTGCACCCGGTATAGTGAATATATTGCTAAGGCAATGAAAGTACTCCATCCCCCGACGTAATCGACAATCCAGAAGCCAAGGTGCACACATGCAGAAACGAACCAAAAGATCCGTTGCCCACCACCCTAAAAACCACTCAGTGGTAAGAGGCTAGCCATTTCTACGTTCTCATACTGGTTTTTTCCCAGCTATACAACAAAAGAAGAGCATATTCGCGTAGTCTGTTTCACAGGGTGTGTGTCATTCCTTTTGTGCGCAACTGTTTTACATACGTCTTTCGGAGTGCGCCCATTTACCTACTGGCCGGAAAGGGGCGCACAAATATTATAAGCGTTAAGGTTTTCACTTTTTACCACCGGACTGTTAACCCACGACCGCCTGGTACCAGAAGGAGTGCGAATTTCGCCTCCAAAACTTGGATTTACCGATCAAAAAATTCA
>JAQGAU010004989.1:0-10799 GCA_034698045.1 Paramacrobiotus richtersi | reverse complement strand
ATTCTTCGTGCAGTTAGTGCACACATGTGGTTCAACCAGTTTAGCGCCAAGCCACATACCAACAGACAGCCGAAAAGATTGATCGTCCAGCCAGTTTCCAAACGCTTTTGATGGCAGCGCATTCAGCCAAACACCAGCGTACTTCGTACTCACTGCTCTCAGTCGTGCTTCCGTCCGCAGGTCACCCTGCGATAGATGCCACAACTCTCTAACGTCTTTGTCTATTACGGCGTTGTCCCAGACACATTGGTGAACGCGGGCCAGTTCCGGGGGCGGGTCTTCGCATCCACTTTCAGCCTTCCACACATCAGCAGCCACAGAGCAGATCCCACCGTTGTCGCACTCGTAAATCACCTGCGTCAGCCGCCGGGTCGAATGCGTGGAGCCTAAAAATGCTGAAGATGCCAACGCTTTCGTCCGACGTACGCCGAGACCACCGCGCGAGACTGGTAGAGTTGCTTGCGTATATGTTGCTCCCTCCAGCTGGGTGTTGGTTATCGTTTTCAATGCCACACGGATCAAGTCATCTATCTGGTCCAAAACCTCCGGCACTTTCCAGCAGGGACTGCACCGCAATACGTACTGCAACTTGGGAATGGCAAGGGAGTGTCGGAGGAGGAAGAATGCATGATAGGCTGATATAATCATAAGGCGACCTAGAAGGATTTTCAGAACGGCAATTTTCTGCTTTAGACAAACAGTCAAAGCTTCATCTGTCAGTGGTGCGTCTAGCAGAGTTACCGTTTCAGGCTCCAATACTGTAACGTTCGTTACCTTGTGTGTGTACCATGGCCCGTGCCGGCCGTACTGTTCAGCCTATCTCTATATGTTCGGCCACAGGGCGCATGCGCCGCCCTGTCTGATTGGTTGCTCACTCCCCGGCGGAGCGGCACCCTGTTCTTATTGGTCTATATCTGTTATCGTTATCCCTTTCTCATTGTTCATGTATTTTACCAAGCGCTGGCCAACTGGCCAGAGTCCCGTTACTTTCGCCTTTCTCACTTACCATCTTATCGCGCCACAGAACAGTCAATAAGCTCTTAACAGTTATCGCCGGTTATTCGGATACGTACGAACATTAGAGTACACATCCGCTCTTCTGTAGCCATTACGCTACAATACAATTGCGCCAGGTGCAACTGCATTCTGGTTTAATAGTTTCGAGCCCTTTCTGCTCTTCGGTGTGTGATCAAGGTCAACAGTATTTTTGTTCTTGGAAGGGATTTCCACTGAAGCAATATACACTATAGATATAGATATACACTGGTTATACTACTGCCAGCTAACATACACACACTCCTGACCAGCGTCCACATAACCACATTTTTTAAGTGTCCGTTAAAGATTAGTCCTATTAACTTTCTGCTCGCTTCGGTCCACCAGTGCCCGCAAACAGCGAGTGCGCTTACCTAGTATATTTGTACACATACATTCACATAACTTTGTCAATACACACTTTTTGTATGCAGTGCAGTACCGTTACATGTACTGTACGGAAGTAAACATGTGCTTGTGTGAACAGCTAGATAAACAGCTTTTTGATTGTCTTTTTGAAAGAAAATACTGCTTTTCAAGGATGTGATGCTGCAAACTAATGCATACGTTTTCAGTTAATTTTGTCTGTGATGTCGATATAAATACGGCTACGTGAAACTTTAATAACTGAACGGAATCACTTATCACGAAAACAGGCTGTAAAGCATTGTACAGGTCAGAGGCAGTCACATTGCAGTGTGGCATTCATTATCGATAATATTACTTTTTTAGATGCAAACGTCTAGCCGTCAGTTATTGATATTAGCAAGCGAGAAAAAGGAATATGGAGAAAACGTGGAACGATAAATACAGCACAGTACGCGCGGTACGATGTATACAGGATGTTGTTGTTCCAGCGCTGTATTTCATTTTCCCCTTGATAAACCGCTTCGTTTTGCTGTTTCATTGTTAGTCTGGTCTATTCTCTACCGTTAGAAATAGAATTAGCTGTGTCAGTTGTGAAAAATGCCATCTAATACTAGTTTGGAAGTGAAGCAGCAGGTGATAGCCCCTGTGACAAATTTCTCTGAGTGCTCCAAAAATCGTGGATTGACTTTTTCAGAAAGGAATCGCGATAACGCATACTACGGTTCTTTGGCTATTGAGAAAACATGATCCAGAACGCGGTGGAAAAGGTTCTCCTGTAAAACGGCTCAATGAGCGGAACCTAGCGAAATTTCGCGCTTCGGCCATGGCTGCAAAAGTACGTCGGGGCGGTCGGGCTATAAATACTCCTAACCCACCATCCCTGCGACAATTAGCCAGTAAATATTATGGATATTCTGTGCGTACTCTGGGACGAATTATCCGAGAGCATGGTTTGTGGGAAGAATGCGCAGTCGCTTCGCGGATTGTGCACCTGAGCGCAGTGCCTGGTCGAATTCAAAAATTCCTACATGCAAACCAATCTTTCTCGCCAAGCCTAAACGTATTGAAATGATGGTGAACAGTAACGGTTTTCAGCCAAAGTTTGCCAAAAATCTGTTATGGTTGTCTCGTAAAAAAAATAAAGAGTTGTCGGCAATAACTTCGGCACCATATCCTGTTAGCTATATCAATAAACACATAACTGTGCAGAATTTGTCACACATGATGGATGACAGTTAACCCTGTTTGGATGAGACGGATTTTATCCGGGTGGCGGCTTGGATAACGGAAAACTCGAATATCCACGAATGTGTCGCCGATTAGTGACGTCAGTCGGAAGGATAGTCACTTGCAGCTCCGGATGTAGTGTCTATCCGGTCAAAGGTCCTCTCTTCAGTCAAATGCGGTAAGTTTGCAGGTGCTAAATGAGCGCCAGAGTGCCGATCGACGAGAGGGCGGCGATTTCCGCCGGGTCAACTGGACGAAAAACGATTTGGTTACTTTAAATCTACATAGAGACAAAGTTTCTTTTGCACAGCTTAATGATCACCGGATTTTTTGGTGAACGTCACCACTGTGCATTGAAATGAGGAAGCGCATGTCGGACCGACCAACTATCGTAGATCATCGGCTTGTCTGTGAGGGTTGGGCATTCGTGGTTTCGAGACCGTGGTGATGGAATTCTGACTACCGTATTAGCTGTGTTGCCGTCATAAAGAATTACAGAGCGATACCATGTTTGTGCGAATTTTCCCGCCGTAACGGAACAAGCGCATTCAGTGGTCACCGCTTCCATAGAACAGTTACGTGAAAAGCGAGCGTTCATGATCAGCAGCTTCGCTCAGGCTGGCTGCTGATCTCCAGAGTTCGCTGGGCAGAATCTGATTTCCGATAACCAACGTTTCGTGGTTCACATTAAATAATTGAAAACAATGACACCGGCCGATCGTAGCTAGACCCATTTCCATAGAAAACAGATTCAGCTGACCACTGCGAGATACAGTTATCTAAATCATATTTTCCGCAACTTGACGCTATGCGCACATATGACTACGTTCGGCATCAATGACAAATAAGTTTTTCTAGATAACCAGTCTTAACGGTGTACGTATACGGTACAAGTCACAAACCTTCGCATACTGTACCATTATCATGACCTAGTGTCGGTGGTCCTTTTGTCACCTTATCATCACATTAAAATTAAGCGGCAGGGTCGCCAGCCATGCAATCTATAGCTGACAACAAGCCTAACTTCACATGCCCGACGGCTGAAGTAGATAAGATTGATAAGGTGGCGCGCTCAAGTGAACACTGCAAAGTTCAGGTGAAGTTGCAGTGACCTTTTCGATTTGCTTTGAAACTTTTGTCGGCGCACGGCTACTTTTCGATCCATATGGCGACATAATCGTCAAAAATTTACAAGAGATCTCTTTGCAACTGGTCCCTGCTTCTCGGTTTGTGCATTTACCATGACTGGAACGGAATTTAATGCACGTTTCGCAACCTGCGGAAGCACTTGCCAGTATATCTATAACAAACGAAGGGATCGTATCGCAGCAGGTACTTTTGGTACCGTTTATAAAGCAACGATCACGAACTCTGCCATTTTTGCCAGGAATGAAATAGTGTCCGTGAAGTGTGTTGATTTGCACGAGGAAGCGGAATTAACTGCTAATCAGGATAGCTGCAAGTTGACCCGTCTGAAGTGGGACAAGATGTTCAGTTTGAATCACAGCCACTTGCTTGCATACCACAGAGCAGCGATTGTCAGGGATACTGGACGAATCACTGTGGAGTACATGATGGACTATTATGGAGGCAAGTTAGACCTTAACCGGGTGAAGAGAAAAGGCAAACATCTGTGTACGTACAAACTATTTAGCAATTATTGCTGCCGAAATTCAGTGCATTTATGCAACTGTCAGTGCATTGTTGTGCTCGCATACGGCTCATTCCTTTCGGGACTGTAAAATTGTGACCTTTATTTCGTAGAAGGAGATCTGGCTGCCCTGCTTTCATCGTACAAGCTAAAAGGAGATAGACAACCTTTTGATCAAGAAGCGGTCATTTGTTTCGCTTTACAGCTCGCAGACGGACTGACATTCCTGCACCAAAACAGTCTTATTCATGGAGACATCAAATCCGGCAATATTCTTGTGAAGTCAACGGACAGCAAGCACCGCAAGTTGGTAATCGGCGACCTGGATGATTGCGTTCACATCCAGCCCGATACTGATTTGTCGCTTATCCACGGCACGATTCGTTACATGTCTCCTGAAATGCTGAGAACCAAGTGTTTGATTGGAGTAACTAACGACAACATTGGATGCAAAACGGACGTCTGGAGCCTGGGTTGCGTTATTCTGGATTTGGCTACCTGCAGCGTAGGGTGTACAGAGAAGTGTGTTTACAAAGAAACGGAAGTTCAAACGACAGAAAATTTAGCGGACTACCGGTTTGTCAGGCTGATAGATGAAGGATGGGTCCCATTTATTGCCGATTCCATCCCGGCTTCAGTAGCGGCATGCATACAAGAGTGCTTACGCACTGACCATGCATGCCGTGTATCAGCGGATAAACTCCTGGAGAAGTTACGTAACACCGCAAGGGAACTACATGCCTCAAGATCATCGAATGCCGGTGAGCATGCGCATCTAGATTGCTTTTGCTCGTTTGCCTGGAGTGCTTTCCGCCTTCGTTCCCCAAGGAACACCGTGGAAGTGTATCGACATTCTACCTAACCGAAGATTAACCCGGTTTTTTTGATTGTGTTGTCGTGTATCTCGGGTACACCTGGGATCTTGAACATGTCCAGGTGTTTCTTACTGTGGCAACATTATCTTGTAAATTGAATTACTGTTTCCGGCAACTCTGTAATATCAGCAAATTAAATATGTTAGCTTCCAGTACCGTGCTCTTACATGTTTAGCTAGTACAGTAGCTTCGATTCTGCTTTGTTCAGCACTACATGTGCTTGTGTATACCAGAGGCAGAATAACCAAGGTGGTACCACGCGTGCGTGCATCTGGGGTCTGCACAGCCCGCGCTTACTACGTCCAACCGTTTCTGTGTTGAACTGCTAAATCTTGCTTTATTCTGCTCATCCGAACCTCGAGTAATTAAAACCATTGCCACTACCACTACTGTAAAAACAAGGGATGTTACTTACACAACCACATCATTCATTACATTTGCATGTACACCAAGGTCCACATAATTCAATCTTGACATACCAACATGTACAGTATGTAGAAGTACCTTTATATGGGGGTTATAATCTAGTACAAATGTATATGTGTTTGCGCAAACTCAACGTCTTGCTCCAGTCACCCGGTTGGGCGATTACGCCATGGCTGCGCTCGCACAATACATATAGCCACATTGTGAGCCCCAAGCGTGGTGACTGGTGAACTCACAACGGCATCGTTCATCCTTAATTGGCAGGATTTCATTATCGGAGCGGGAATTAAAAGCAAAGCTGTTTATCTAATTGTGAACATCAACACATGTTTACTTACATATAAAGGTACTTGCATATAGGTGGTATCAGTAGCATCGTGCTGCCCAAAGTATCCGTATACAGTACTTCTGCTATGGGCTAATTCATGCGGCGAGCACTGTTTCGCTTAGTTTGTTGCGATGTCGATAAATACGGCCACGTTAAAACTTTAATAACCGAACGGAATCAAGTATCACGAAAACACGTAGTAAAGTATTGTACAGTTCAAATGCAATATGACATTGTCGATCGGTATTATTACACTGATGGAGGTAAAAGTCCAGTCAGCAGTTATTGATTAATGCGGAATGTGCAGCCCATATAGAAAACCCGAATGTTCCAGTCGGTATCCGCTTCCACATTTCGATGCGCAGTGGCGATATTCACCAAGAAATTACTACGCGTAAGACCTCATACGCACAGGTACTCGTTAAGCTGTGCAAAGTAAATTTTGTCAGTCTGGGCAGATTTAAAGTAGCCAGGTCGTTCACCGTCCAGTTTACTCCGCGGAAATTGACGCCCTCTCGGGGATCAGCACTCTGGCGCTCGCTTAGCACCTGCAAAGTTCGCATTTTGTTTAACAAAGGGTAGATGACAGATCGCGACATTAGAGGCGTAACATCAGGAGAGGCAGGCGACGAATCCTAACGACTTACGCTGACTAATCGATCGGCCAGGCATTCGAGGATCCGAATTATCCGTTATCCAGGCTGCCAAACGGACAAAGTCCGACTCATCCAGGCAGGGCAAACTGTCTTCCACGATGCACCACAAATTCTCCACAGCTATGCACTTTCCCGCAGTAACTCGACCGTTGATAACGTGGACGAGTAATAATGTTTCGTCTTGGCTGAAACGGCGGAGTGTCACACTGACATCTTTCAGTATCATATTACGGCACAATGTCCCATATGACGCCAGTTCCTCACATAACCAACTGATAAATGTAACAATAGTCACTGTCTCATGTAGCAGATATCTCATACGTTTCTCCCATGATACATTGTAAAAAATTACTGTATCCAGCGGGGGTTGTCCAAGTTCGCGCTGGATCTCGGCGAACAAGCGACTGTCAATCAGTATCGGATCGCTCGATAATGGCGTTGCGCTCTGTGATGTTAATGCGCGCCACCGCGGTACATTCCGTCCATAAACAACTATCCTGGCCCGAGCAGTCCAGCACCGCAGAAGGCAGACAGGAGGGATGATTTCACAGCTGGGACGTGCGCGGGGCAAACTGAGAATGCGTGCAGTGCTGGTCAGAGTCAAAAGCGAATTCCACTGGCTGCTTACTCGGCGGAAGACAATCTGCTGCTTGACGTTCAAGCACTGAAACGTTTCGATAATTACATTTCCAGGCAGTGCACTGATAACCGCATCGGCTTCAGATTGTGTAGTAATGTTGTCCCTTGAGTCCGAGACCCCATCAATTTCGGAATGTTTTCGTTTGTACCCTTGCGAAACATTTAACGAATTCCCGGCTGCTGGTTGTCTGGAAGGCTGTTGATCGATCAGGACTTGCAGTAAACGCGACATCGCGCTCCGCTACAAGCAAGATGATATGACTACCGTATATTAGATTCATAACACGTTTTGCCCTTTTACAAGTGTTGGAACAAAATTCATTCAGCAGCACATACGAAGACTCGATATAATACTGCCGGTTGGGGAGACCAAGTGGAGTGTATCTTAGGGTGGGTCTCGGATTCGAAGCGAATCTCGATACAGTACGGAGGCGTGGTTAAACGAAGATACGGTTCGCGAAGCCACCTCATGAGGTGGTTACGGCGCCGTATCTTTCGTTTAGCCACGCCCGCGTATCGTATCGAGATTCGCTTCGAATTCGAGACCCATTAGACTTTACGCCGTATTCCGCATTGTTTACGCTTTGATTGGTACAGGAGTCTCGGCTGCGGTTTTTTGGTTCTTCTCGGCGTTTTTTAAGTTGTTAATTTTAATTGTTCAATAGTTAAACAGAGAACTGCAATAATTAATAATCAGGTAGAACATATTTTTTCACAGAAAGCAGTGTTCCTGTACGTTTGAAAATCCAACGCTTCTGTACTTAATCGTAGTGAGCCTGCCACAGTCAACTGCCGTACGCACCGTGTGCAGTATGTTGCTTCTGTGGATGCAGCGCTGCCGTACAGAACGATTGCTATGCTGTATACCAAAACACGCAGCTCTAAAAATTTTGAAAATTCAAAGGCAATATTGTTTCAAAAAGGAATGCGCTTGTGCCACCCACGGCCCATTCAGCGTTTTTTTGACTCGGGGCACACTGAAATCTGTTAAGTGAGCGCGGAGCTTATTTCGGGGAAACGGAACGATGGGAGTAGGAGTAGGAGTATAAACAAATGTGCGTGCGCGATGAAACGAGTAGTGTATTCGGTAACACGCGCGTCGAATAATCCTACTCTGCCTACACACACTCTTCACATAGCAAGTCCCGCTAGGTTGTTGTGCGCGGTTGGAAAGTTTGTCGTCGCATTTCATCGTACTCGTACAGTACGTGCAGCATACGCCCAACTCAGTTTGAAAATCGAACGCGCAATGTGTTCGTGGCAGTAATTCGAAAAAAAAAATTCGCTGCCGTACTGAGCGATCGCCATTTCGTCAGGAAAAATAAAGTTCCAAATTTTTTTAGAATTGAGAGGAAATTTTATTCGAAAAACGAATACGCCTATGACACCTACGGCCAGTTTAGGGTTTTCTTGACTCCTGGCAGACTGAAATCTGCTCAGGGAGTATGAAGTTTACCCTGGGCAAAAAAAAGAGGCGAGTTGGAGTATAAGTTAGAGAAAAAAATTAGAATAATACGTGTGCAATTGGAAGGCAAATGACTGCCGGCATCGAGATTTAACCATTGCGAAATCGCTTAAAAACATACTAGTACTAAAAAATGAATACGAGCCATGTGATTAACAAATGAATTATATTCTCTGTATTGAAATTATCCACTGATTTATTTCAGTTTTAGGCCGTCTCACATGAGACTGCTAAATCGCCTACAGGCACCAGAGCGCGATACGTATCTTCATATAAAGCAGTCCACTAATTATTTAATCTCATTAGTTGTATGTAATCATTGCACCCTAACGTTGTTGCAAGAACCACGTATTCCCCCGAAGACAGTGTCTTTGTGCAACATATTCTTTTGCCACAACAAAGACCATGAGCGGTAAGTGAGTTCTGCAGCCGGAAAAGTTCTATCTTACTTGTTAGCACCGTGTAATAAACAGTATTAATATGAAGTTAGGTACGTGTTACTGTATCATTTTACGATAACTTTACCGGAACATTTATATATAGGTATGATATTCTGCATACCTGGCACAATTACTACCGTAATCTTGCCCAGTTATACTCGCGCGGCCATACTTTAAATCTAGTTTAACCGAATTCAGTAATCTGAAAGCAGCTCTTTGATGAAGTGCAGACATACATTTAATGAACTAACTTAGAATAAGATAATATTTATTGTGAAGATCGCGAAACCCAAGTATACGACGGTGACAGCTATGACAATGGACCCACTGGCAAGGACGAAGCGGAATCCGAGATCGACATGAGCGGTCCACCGGACAAGGATGAAGTGAAAGAGTACAATGCCAAAGCTAAGCAGCATACGGCTTCCCGAGGACGGGATGACCCCGACTCAAGATATGGAGATAGCTAAACATCCTCTACTTCCAATGGCTTGCAACCGATTGTCTATCCCGTGCCGCATAATTGTTCCAGAATGGATATTTTTCTACTGTGTGTTTCTGTGGTATCCGGACATAAAAATATGCTTAACCTTCAACGGTAAAAATCTTTATTATGGTTATCTATATCTTCTTGGGCATGACGTAGTCCTTAATCTCATTTAATATGCAGAAAATTGGCGAAAGTGCTCATTTATTCGGTGGATATGGATGTTTATGGCAGTAAACAATTAAATTCTCTCCGGGCTTTCCAGAATTAATCTTTCTATAACGATTAGCGATAACGGCCTGGCAGCCATTAAATGTGTGCATCGGGCCTTGCATGGTTTCCAGTCGACACAAAATTGTCTTTTTGGTTCGCTTGCGGCATTACATACAGCATACAGTACCGTTTTTCTAATCTATCGCACTCACCGAAATTTAAAAGTACCGGCTTATATTTGCTAGACACCGATGCCTTCGACCGTATCACCTGCATGACGGTACAGCAAAAAAACACTTAGTAAAAACTTATATACTAACTGTCGCTAGTCACCGATCATAGCGTATTATTTTAAAATTCAGACTTTAGCCAGAATACATACAGGCATGCCAAACATTAAACTAAGTACTCTTTGGTACGGCTCGGGGTACAATTTCTTCATCATAATTATGGCGATTAATACTTGCGATAAGAGGTCTAGATCCGCTAAGAATGACACGGCAGCGAACAATTTTATATGACTCAGCGAGCAAGCCGGTTTGTTCCAATATTAACGCGCCAAATTACAATGCAGACAACGAGAGAGAAACAACGCCATAGGTTAAGATCAATTAGCCACAAGTTCATCGCCGGCAACAAAATTCTTCCGATGATCGAGCTTTCCGCCGTCCTTGGGCGGACCAGGCCATGGCCAGCGCGCATGAGGAGGCTCCAGGAAGGGAATGAGCCGCTGAATCTCCTGCGATTTGAGCACCTCTACCGTCTTCGGACTCCGTCCCTCCGTACATATCCCCATCATCTCAAACATTTTCCGACACTTATCCTCTTCATCCTTCACCAACCGGTCGGCTCGTTCCCGTACCAATCGGGCTTTCTCCTCCGCTTCATACACATTCTTGTACTCCTTCTCTGCGATCTGTATATCCCGAATAACACTCTCGTGGACAAACGGTTGGGGTAGATTCAAGAAAATGTGAGCGGCCGCTAC
>JAQGAU010004988.1:0-10801 GCA_034698045.1 Paramacrobiotus richtersi | reverse complement strand
AATAGGTGATGATTTATGGTCAGACAGTCGCAGCGCGATCAAGCACTGAACTACATACAGTACATAGACAAATTTAGAGCTAAGCAAAGCAAGAGCTAACAGACATTATTTAATGAGTGCACTACTTCTAGTATAGTTGTAGACATCTGACAAGCGATGTCACAAAACAGTTCAAGTGGACCTTGCATGTGGTTACCTCAGTTCCGCGAAGATTGTACCTAGTATAACTGTAAGAGTATAATTATTTTCGGTAGGTACATTACAAACCATTTAAAAACCGGCGAAGCTTCTCCATTTGTCACAAATGCCGTTGTATGTAACATTCTTTCTCTTGTAACCATTTGCAGCAAAAAACCTCCCTCGTATCTGTTATTGCTGACGCAGTACGAGTCCTAATATATCTGGAGCAGTTCTTAGTTTTAATGGCGAACCTGCCTGAGAACGGGAGGAAACACACGTGATGTACGAACTTGGGAATTTTAGAAGTCATAAATTTGGAATCACAGCTTTCGAGACATTACAGTGAGTAAGTAACCAATCACACATGCACGCACAGCGTACCAGATGTTTCCGGTACTTTCGCTAGAAGCTGACCATCAGCTGACTTTGTGCAAGTCCGACAGTTGTAATTCGTCAATTATTAAATTCGTCAAATTTTAACAGTACATTCGATCAGAGCGCCAACCCCTGATTGCACTGAGTACTTTCCTGTTCAGCTTCTTCGAAACTTAAGATCAGTTTGTAAGCATGTTTGAACGTGGTATAAACTATAAAGCATTCGGAGGCAGTCCCATTAATTCAAAAGTACAATCAGGAACTTACTGTATCTAAATCTGTTCATATAGTAAGTCGTTGGTACAATGTGTAAAGTGATGTGCAATGTGCATGTACTCGACACGGCAGTGCATATCACTGCATAAGCCTGTCACTACCTCATGTTTTGGGGCATTGGACCATTCATTCACGTACCAACGATTCTGCAAAACAAGGCGACGCGGCCTAATTATACCAATCACACGTGTAGATGGTTCAATCGTTTCAAACTACCGAAAGTGCTGTGTTGACACGTGGGCCATGATTGCCGCCTAAGCGACGAGTAAGAAATCAACGCCTGAAAGCATTAAGCGAAACAAAACCTGGAACCGGAAAACACTACTTCTCGAGTTTCTTCCCTGCGTTAAAATTCTACAGTTTTTGAGCTTTGTCCGCAACTAGCTCGCATGATCGATGAGATTAATATTGATCCTTACCGTGATAAATAGCTGTCCTGACTACTGAGTACTGTAAAGCGTTCGAAGTTGTTAGACAACCCACACTGTCAGGCACACGTTAGTTCATCCTCGCTCCACTTATAATTTTGATGAACGTTTGCACTGCTAATAAAATGTTCGTCAGGTTTTTTGTTGCTTTTGCGGCATTGTGCATTATATTCTACGCACATGCCGCATTGGTGGTTGACGAATATGCCAGCAGCCGAATGAGCCGTGACGTTTACAACACAGTACACAGTGCCGTCGAAGCAGCCTGTGCAACGAGAGCGGCGAGTGATGACACACCGCTCCTGCTTGCACTAACTAACCGCAGACTAAGGAATAACACTTCCGGTTTGGGTCCTGACTACTTTTGGGAAGTCAACAGCGAGAGTGACGCGCGAAGTGTGTATATATACTCCAAAAATGCCCGCAACAACACCAGGGTAAGGATGCACTTTACATTTTAAACGACTTGATATTTTCCAGAAGAAATATCAACGACTAACAGAACACCAATGCGTACTGAGTAATACTTCGTTACCGATACCTGGTTTTTTTCTAGACTATTGTATCCACTGAAAAGTACAAGGCAACTTGTGACGGGACGCCAGTTGCAGTTAAAGTCACCAAACTGGAGTGATCGGATCATTGATGCTATGAAACATCTGTGGGTTTCGCTGTGCGATTAGTGGTTTATTTTAATGAGAATTTTTCTGCCAACGCAGGAATAAGTCTGTCCACAGTTACGTCTGTTTTACGTCCGTTTTACATATCTCTTCTGTTGCTACTGTGTTGAGGTGTACGATCGAGCTGGACTTACACGTTCTAACCAGACTTTACCATCTCGCAGTATATAATCGTGGTGTCTGTTCTTCTGCCACATCATTCTATCATATCGACAGATTGAGTGATTATAATAACATCCTGCTTTGGATTCTGTGGGATCTGGTTTTTCGTGTAGGAAGTAGTTGATTTCTAGCGAGAGCATAGGGTCACGGCACGGCGTCTTTGGTTTGGCTAGTGTTGTGTGTGTTTGGATATCACAAACGAGTGTCTGTGATAACGGGAAGATCTCGCAGTGTATCCACAGATTGAGTAGTCCAGGGAAGAGTCCTGCTCACCGGCGAGTGTCGGTTGGTAGTGTATGGTAGGTTATACGAGATATAACCGCCATAGCCCGTCAGCGTTGATCAACGGACCATTGTTTACTGACCATCCCAGGTCCCAGCTCAGAACAGTCTTTCCGACGAGCCCGTCGCTGCCCGAGTCGCGTCAGCCGTTACGACCGCCCGTATGCCGTTCCTCGCTATGTTCACTTGAGCGTTTTCCGTACATCGAGATCTCTCCAGATTTCTAGAGAAACTAACAAAATAACCGAAAATTGCATTTTTCATTTCTGCGCAGTCGCATTTACAGGGATTTAGCGACAAACGGCGAAACGACACTTGTTCAAGGTCCGGCTCCTTACAGTTATGAATGTTCCAATGCAACAATATTAGCGGAAGTGCGCATCACCCGGTAAGTATGGACATTAACTTCTAACATTAGCTTCATTAACATTAACTATGGACACTAACACCAGAAGATCCGACGGGAATGGAGGTAACGCTTCCACATCTGGCCGCATTACCGGTTGTTGGGTCACCTCAAAGTGTGCTGTAGGATGGCCAATAAGGTGGCCGTAGCACAGATCCATATCCGGAGTCCTGCAAGACGAAGAAAATGAGCAACATATATAGCTCATTCCAGTGAATCAGCCACGAGAAAGAAGCATTTCGAATTATATGACAAATTTCTGTCTTTTGGGGAAATTCTATATATTGCAATAACTATGTATTCAATATATTGTCATGACTATGTATTAGCGTGTACTTCAGCAGAATTATAGCAGAAAAATAAACGCTGTTATCAGCAATGCAAAATGACATTACTATGAATTTAACAGTGAGCATCAACAGCACAAATCCACCAGTATCGAACATAAAACAGTGAACCAAAAAAGAACCACACACGAAGACAGAATGCCACGCGAACTACATCACTGGTTAATGGCCAGACGCAAAGCGTCGAAAGGGAAAGCCCCAGATCCGATCGCGCGCAACACCCCGACCCCATGCACAACCCCTCCTCCGTCCACCGAGTCCTCCACAATGCCCAGAAGATCCAGTGCCCCGATCCAGAACGGTACCACGTTGAAGACCTCCCCCAAGGCTGACGAGCTCCCGAAACGAAAACACTCCGACCGTAATCAACAGAACGACAGTAACGCAGAGCAGTCCACCTCCACAGATCCCGCTAACTACTTCACTGGTTTGGATGGCCCAGACGCAAAGCGTCGACATGGCAGGCCCTAGATCCGATCGAGCAGAACATACAGAGTGGCGAAACTCCTCGCTCCCGCATCCCGCTGAACTTCTTCCCGAGTTCCAGGCACACGTTGGCCCCAGACGGTAGACCGCTGGACTGCGCAGGATGAAATGAAACATCACAAGAATGGTGGTGAGATTAATGATAGAATGGGATGAAAAACCGGAGATGGTTCGCGAAAACAGAAGCGCAGGCGACCGCGTAGTTGTTGTCCCTGCCAATCTGGTAACCACCAGATATGGCAGGGCACGGTAAAGATCAATTCACAAACACCAAGAAAAAAAATTCACGATGGCAAAAAGGAAGAAAAAGGGAGAAAAAGGCCTTTTTCAAAGGCCTCAAAGGCCTTTTTGTATTAGCGAAATCAAGACAGTCGCGCACCTGTAAGATTAGCAACAATTAAAGATGCATTGTCATGTTTAATCCACAGAACATGGGTATGCAGTGGCGAGCAAGCGCATAGACACAGCTAAAATTCAAAGTTAAACATAACAAAAACAACAAAAATCGTTGTCTGACACAACGTAACGTGTAGGCCGTGTGCCCAAAACAGTGGCGGCATTTCCTTTAACAACGGCTAAGCTAATGCGATCATTAACGAAGGCGACACATCATTAGCCCGATTGCATGTTTCTGAAAATTTTGAAATTCATTTTAGAATGTCAAAAACATACATCAGGGCTGAAAGTGGTTCAGAACGATCACAAAATATACAGTATGTGCCATAATGACGAAACTCTGCAAAATTCTCGATAAAACGCGTATTTAGTTGAGAAAGAAATGTGCTTAAACTTTTCACCACTGTTGCGCACTACCCGGACGTTGCGCGCACCAACGGACTGATGGAGGCTATACATCGTTGTCTGGCTAGTAAAAAAAACAAAGCAGATATGGTTAACGTTCGCAGATGCGGAAAAGCTTAGGATTCGCCGATATTTCTGACAAAATCGCCTTAAATCTTAAAACCTTAAAATGCCGTGCAGAGAAGTTAGTCAAAACTCACCATAATACGCTGTGCTGAACCGATTATTGGTCTGTCTTCCGCACGTTGCAGATACGAAAGCTGGCGGGATTCCAGTGATCAGGAGGTGGACAGCGGAATCGCGGATACACCCGGTAACTGCGCACATTTCGACGACACGAACTCCACTTTGCGGCATAAACCAGGCCTATCGATCCGTTAGGCAGACTGTGTGCTCGAACAGTGAAATCGTCGTTCGTGAGAACGCATCGCTCGGAGTCTTCGGACGTAGCACGAATCTGCGCAACTGGAAAAAGCTCCCTGCTGACCACATTTCCCATTCGTATCTCGACAATGGCAAAAGGGCGGCATGACGATTAACAGCCAAAAGCTTGGCAGGATACCAGGTCCAAGGACGTTCAGGTTGGGTTGTAGAATCACTTGGACAAACGAATTTCGTGGCGGATTTCCACGCCACACTTGACTGGCGAGGCATTAGAAACCATACGGCACGAGCTCGGCGCGCCTAGCCGGACAGTGAAAATCAACGATCAAGCCGTCTTCTGCAACGTTGATTACCGTGCCGTGATGCAAAAGACCCTCGTTGCTCGGAATATCGACAGCATTCCAACAATCAAGAGGCCCGTTTCCAGAATCTGGGTAGTACAGAAACATTAACAAAACTGTGTTATTAGTAGCGTAGGTTAATAATTTCGCTTTGAAATAAAGAAAATTCCTAGTCATTTGTGATTTGGGAATGCGCACTGCAGTCTGACAGAACCGACTCAGAAACACACTACGACTGACGAGGCCGTCACGTACAAAAAAACGACCCGGAGCGGTGGTATCGTCGACACGTGACGTAACAGGGTTTTCCGCTTTGTCCAAATCATCTCATCATGACTGCGACTAGTTACAGTATTACAGTATTGAACGGCTTTTTGTTTGATTGTTTTTCACGTGACTCTTGTCAACTTTACAACCGTACATGCCTGTAGTGTTTTTGCTTCACAATCAGTACCGTATTATCGTATTAACAGTTACAATGTTAAACGATACGCTTTGAATGCGAGATCGTTAAATTTATCAGTATCCGAATCTATGATTTGTCGCAGTTTTACGAAGTACTTTTATACAGGTTCAATAAACTGTGCCGGTAACAGTTACTGGTACGTAATAACGTATGGTAAGAGCTATAATTCATCATTTGTAGTACTAGTACCTTCTTCAACAGATAAAAGATAACCTTTAAGACGAACATTTATATGTTCGGGTGTAACGAAAACGTGGCGACCACGGACGTGGTTATGGTCGGCTGTGGTTGTGGTTTCCGATGACCTTGTGGTCGATGGCGGTTGTAGTTGTTGGTCGGTAGTGGCTGTGGTTGAATGTGATCGAAACCTCGCATTTCAGTTTTCAGTCGTTGCCGCTGAAACGGTACCGCTTTGTTGTTTAGCAATTCCGAAAGTCCTGAATTTATTCGTTTATTAATTTTTTTGTTAAATTTGTGTTGATGTTGATGTTAAACTTTTAGTCAGATCAAAGGCTTACGGTACCAGTGGTTTCTTTTGTCGAATCACAAAATTCGCTAGCAAATAGTTAGGACAGGCTTGTCAAGAATAGTTTGATTGAGCTGCTGATTCGCGCATGAATCTTACGCAGTCCTTTTGTTTTGAGATGAAGCTTCCATAACAAAATTCATCATTGTAGATCGTGATAATTAAAACGTCCATGTGCGAACCAGCAGCACAATCATATCCTTGACAGGCCTATCCTAACTGTAGCCTTGAGGATTTGGCATGCTAAACCAAGACAAACCTTTGGTACTGTCATAGCATAACTGAAGCGACAGGCCTCTTTGAGCCTTCTGTCTTATAAGTTAAAACATAAGGCTCAAAAAGGCCTGTCGCTTCAGATATGCTATGGTACTGTAAGCGTGTGACCTGACAAAAATTTCAACTTTAATAAGGATTAATGAGAATGGATAAATTCAGGTACTTGCAGAACTGTTAAGCGACGACGCAGTACGATCTCAGCGGCGACGGCTGAACACTGAAATGCAAGTGACCACCAACAACCACAGCCACCATCGACCATAAGGGCACCGCAAATCACAACCACAGCCGACCACAACCACGTCCGTGGTCGCCAGTGACTCGCCCCGTTTTCGTTACACCCGAACATTTTTCATCTTTGCCTGAAAACGCTTTGACTACTTAAACCCGGTGCACAACTTCGACCTAGAATGAGGCTATAAACCCAACCTTGTCCATTTTATTCGAGTTTTATCACTTTGCTTGATCTTTAACGAGACGTAAAACCATATAAGGCAGACAACATCGCGCAGAACCGTTGTTAGCCATACGGTCCATACCCCGGCTATCCACAGCTTCTCGTGCCAAACTCCCAGTGAATTCAACTATTAAAAATAACTTAATAAAATTTACAGCTCATTATATTTAAAAGCGCAGTCAAAGAATTCACAGGTCTTTGCTCGCACTTTATTCGGTTTCCTTCGGTCTTGGTCTTACTTTGGTGATAACGATACTGTTAAAGGTCAAGATGCAGCGAAACACCGTCCTCGTGTTCGTAGTGCTAGTAATTCTAGCGGGGTTTTCCTTTCACTCTGGTGTGAATGGGGATAACGGTTTTTTCATCAGGAATACTTGGACGGCGGGGTATGCACTGACGCGAGTTGTCCCGCTGCATGCCAGTGGGCTTACGGATTCAGGGGCCCGCAGGTCAGCGGCGAGTGCATAGTGTGGGACAGAGGATCCGAACTAGTGTGCCATTGCACAGGTGTACCGGTGTTTAACAGCTTCGAACGGTAAGCGATTTTAGCTAATGCTGTGATGTTGTTAGTTAAATTAACATACTGTATAGCTTTATTACTGTACTTATAATACATAGCTGTACAGTGCCCATTGTTAGTATCGTGTAGCCCCAAAGGCTGAAAACTATTGCGTTGCCTACCCATCAATCACAGTAGTCAGAGTACTCATTTAACGATATCTAGCGGCATTCTATTTCTTCAGATAGCCTCAGATCTTGCTGGAGGAAGAACTTTGCAGGAAGAAGTCTATGAAGAAATGAGATACATGTTGCGCATGATTGATGTATCGTGCAGAGTTAATTTCGTTCGATGGTGTGGAAATTGCATTATTATGTTTGCTGGTGTGTATTTCGCTAAGGGAAATTCACAGAGGAATTAAACACTTCGGATGTAGTTTTCATCTGGACTGTTTGATAACGAATTTAAAGTGTACGTAGTACTAGTACTGGTAGAAAATCTCGTCTTAGTACTGATCACCGCTCACAACTGCTAGAGACAATCAAACCCACCACAATTTTACTGCACTGTTTGTTCCAACTTCCAACCGTGATTGTGCGCACATATAAGTGATAACGAGTCCGCATAGTAAATGATCATATACGACATGGCCAGCGTAAGTGCCTGCATGCAAGAACATTGTGCGTACAGTACGTCATGATAACGAATGGTCAGTTGTGGTTCATCGTGGCATATACAGTAAAGCCCAGTTACTGCTTATCGTTTTAAACGGTCAAAGAAAACTACAATTATCGCGCATTACTCTCGCGGTCTCGCCTGACGTTGTTCCTACCGTGAATTAAACTGCAGTGTCAAATGTACCTGTTTTACTAAAACAAATAAGTGCTTACACATGCTCACACATTGACACGATCAAAACTGAAGGGCAGACAAAACTAAATTCAAAATCATATGTTGCAAAAACGATACGGATACCGTATAATAACTCAACATATTCGAAATTCGATACTGCAGTAGTATGCTATGTACATGCACCACAACAAGAATCTTCGATGCACTGACACACCTTGCGATGCCGGCCAACCCGTTCATCAAATTGTCCATTGTTACCCGCTAAATTAACCGATAATTTGTATCGGTACATGTCAAGCATGAATGCGACGTTTGATTTAACTGACAGTGACAGATAACAGAAACTTCATTTACTTGCGAATGAACTGGGACAACTATTTACCACTTGGTGATATCATTTCAGATGAGCAACAAGTGGCCATCATTTCCGTTGCGCATTCACAGACGCAGCCAATAACCTGACTATAAAGCGAGGATTCTAAGTCATAAGCTTTCATTTAGCACATTTTTATCGCTTTGGCTGATGACCTAGGTTAACGCAAGCAGTTTGGTATATAAGTTCATCCATAATCCGGATCGTAACTTTTTTGTCGATTACTACTCCTTGGCTCTACCACAGAGCACCATTGCTTTTTCGTCCCGTTGTTACAGGAGTTATATATGATTTCCTAATCGTACTTATATTTTACAGCTCTCCGTCATAAAAACACAGCCAAACTCAGAACAGGTGCAGCATCTTCAGTTAAGGCTGTGTTCGAGTTAAAATAAACTTGCGTACCTCGTACTTGTAGAAGCAAGTCCATTAATGGAGCAAAACTATCTCGTTGCATTGCTGTTGCTGGCGAGCTTATTCTTTCATGCCGGTCAGAGTTGTGGTGTACTACCGTTGGAGGAGGGAGGCTGTGATAATCCGCGGTGTGATAATGCATGCAGAAAGGAATTGAATTTGCCTGGAGGATGCGCCGATTACGATCTTGGAGATAGCAGATGCCAGTGCTATGGGATACATGGTTGTTGGGACTACGGACGGTAAAAGTCAACTATCGGCTGATGTGTGCCAACCAAGGTACGCACGCACTACCGCAGAATTACAGTAAAAACGATACTGCGAATTATTTGATACGACCCCGCGCGGGAAAGATGAACGAAAATGCCCTTCGCTAGTTACAAGCGTGCGACGTAGCCTTGCAAAAGATACACATACAACAACGACATAGACACAGTACTCTGTAGCACAGCAATGTGCTCCACATTAAATCCTTTTATTGGTTCACCCAGATGCCGTACTAATGCCTACATAAAGCAATCCATTCAAATAAGAAACTTATTCCAATCAGCACGACAGGGAACAGTGCTAAAAATTAAGTGGGCGGTTCCACGCATGATTTCTAAACTTAAATGTTGAAACAAAAAACAAGTAGATTGGCTAGGCCCTGTTTTCAAAAATACGTTGATAGCATTAGGTATTTAACAACATCTTTTGTTGCAGATAGTATCTGCATGCAGCAACCTTAGGAAAGAAACTGGGACTACCGTCGGGAAATCGGAATATCCACTGGTCGTGACAGATGTGTTGCCACTGGCAGTCGCGCGACGGTCACGCCATCCTTATGATGACCATCTGTGTCTGGTAGTTTCGTGTAAGCTGCAAAAGGCGTACTTAGGAGGGTGGGCGTAACCCTTGACTGGGTGGATTGGTATTGTCATCGTCATTGATAAACGGTTGATCTTGGGCGCCAAAGATGTGACGTTTAGTTGTCCGAAGAAAAAGAATTATTCTGTAGTTGCTTTGTTTACGTCAATTGTTTATAAATTATCGGTAATTCGATACAATGGTGTGCCTAACTTTGAGATCATGTCCGGCTCCTGATACAATCCGCACTGTGATACTCCATGCAGAAAAGAATTACGTTTACCTTGAGCGTGTGGAGATTACGGCCCAGCTGCAGGAGACAGCTGATACTAGTGTAAATGGTTGCTGGAACTACGGACGGTAAACGTAAACCACCGAATGAGCTGATGTTTGCTAATCAAGGTACGCATGCAGTGTTAACTTACCGGCGAGCCACCGTGAAAACGACATTGCAAATCATGACCCAGCTTCCAGCGCAGGAACGTAAAGTAATAGTAATGCGAAGTGCCATCGAGCACACAACAATGCAGTAGCCTTACAAGAAACACAACATTAATACATCATTAAACAACATGCATATAAGTACTCTGGTGCCTGGAGCACAAAAGTGTACTCCGGAAATAAGTACATTCTGCGATTGAGCGACCCTATCCGGTTACGTCTATCCGGCTATGAAGGATGAATTAAAATATTATGGGGGTACACTGGGCCAGCTCTGAAGATATACTCGGCAACTACAGAATTCCACTGATCATGGAAACCTAATACGCTTTTTTCTGGCTTGCACCGCAAGTGTATAACATCAGGTATTTGACCCTTTCTTTTATTACAGATAGTATTTGACTGAGGCAACAATTCGGAAAGAATTCAAAGAAACTGGGGCTACGCATGTATATACAGTACTGCTCGTGATAGTGTATTGCCACTGGACGCCATAAGTATAA